>JANSVA010312598.1:0-24670 GCA_025504915.1 Erythroxylum reticulatum | reverse complement strand
TGATCAAAGAAAGAACCAATTAGAGATGAATATGTAATGAATTAGAAGTGAATATTGGAGTCATATCTCTAGTGAAGTCTCAAGCATAAGAGGTAGCGTATGCTACTGAGAATGTATGTATTTTCTCGGTGAAAAGTATCTAACTACATGTTTGGATTTTATTAAATAGAGATAACACTATTGTTAATGTAAGGAGAACTTAGATTCACATTATATTCTATGAGAATATGCAAAGGAGATACAAATTAGATTTTGATGAATGCGTTACCAAAGCAGGAAGTTAAGTTGCAAATAAATTGAAATGTGAGGAGAAACTAGTATGAATGAGCAAACATTGGAATAAGCTAATGTGAAATATGAGGAAATCTAAAGAATGGAGAAGATCATTTAAGAAAGGTAAGTCAGTTGGGAAATTGAAAATAGAGTGAGACAATGTTACCTCATCAATGAATTAGTTATTTAAAGAATTTCAAGGACTAATTAGGGGGCATATGGAGTCTGATAATAATTGTTTGAGTTAACAATTGCCCCGATAGCACTATGATATTGAAGATTAAAGTGATACAAGCAAGATTTGATGATGTATTAAAGGTATTCGAAAAGTTGAGGAGAATACTTTGAATACGTGAAGGAAAAATGTGTAAAGCGTATTAGTAATGAAAGTAAAGAGAGTTTTGAGGAATTGTACTGATAAATTATATCATATGGATTTGGAGATTCTATAGTATGCAATGATGCTATATAAGAGAGTTTGATAAAATCCAATGTGGCAAGATAAAGTGATTTCATATATATGGAGACAACCAAAGTCCTATGAGTTGACTATTTGATATATGATTTAGAGCTACTACACTAATGATTGTTTTGAAAGTTAGAGACAGTATATGTATAGGATCATCTTGGATGTATATATATAAGTACAAATCATAAAAGTTTGAGGAAATTATTGAGTTGAGAAAAAATGAATACGAGACTGAGACAATCATTGAATATGAGACTGGGAAGATTGATATAAGTACTAGAACACTATGATTATACAAATGAGAAATTCCAAGTAAAGATAGTGTTATATCTGATACATTAAGCATAAATTGATATTGAGGTTATCAAATCTAGTGCAAAAAGAAGCATAAAATGTGAAGTTGAATTTTGGGCAGATCAAAGTACTAATTGCTATGGAATAGAAGATTAGTATCACATAGAAGGATTAACCAAGCCTAAATTGAGGATTTAGAAATTATGGATTTGATTGAGAGATTGAAAATAACTTTGAATTTTGGGTTCGAATAGGAAGAATGATGCATTGTGATTAAAATAGGAAGTATGTGTAATCGATAAAGATGATAGTGCAAAGAGATTGTTAGAAAAGTACAAATGGTAACTTAAGCTATACATCCTAGTAGGAATATGCTGAGATAGAGTTTGATGGCTAAAGAGGTAGAAGCTAATGATCACAGTTGTCAACAGTCTTGACTGTTGGAGATATACTTAAAGCTTATATGTTTGGGAGTTTATAGGAATATGAGATCAATGTACAACTTTGATTGACTTCAAGCATAATAATCATTATCATAGTGATTTCATTAGAATACTATATGAGGAGTTTGGTGGATCAACACTGAAGGTATGGAGTAAAGTGAGATGAACAAAAGAACTAATTCAGTGTTGGAGTAAAGTGAGATGAACATAAGAACTAAGTGTATTAACACTGCAATGATATGAATTATTAAGTGACAGATAAATTGTCTCTGAAAATATCACCTTGCCAAGGTATGCTCGGGTTAGGAAAAAGGATTAGCTACATTCGATATGAATTAATCAGTACGAGATTACTATGAATTTACGATGCTGCTGAAAGATGTCTTAGATTCATAATGTGGAAATTTTGAGTAATCTGAATCATAATGAGGAACTTGTTAAAAATGTGAATGATTTAATCAGTGATTGAAAGACAGAGTGAGTCTTTTTGACTATGATCACTTGGAAGAAATTTATTAAAATGAAGAAGTTACTAGGGAGACTGAGGAAAACATAAGACCGCATTATCTCCAATGATTTGATCACTTAGGTGAGAATTTCGAGGACGAAATTCTTTAAGGAGGAGAATTGTTAGACCCTGAAATTTATCTTAGAAAATTTGAAGTAGTAAATGAGAAGTGTGAATAGATTCTTGTTTTTCTTTGGTGTTTTGGAGACGAGAGACTATGAAATGGGAAGAATTAGGGTGAAAGTGAAATTGAATTGTATAGTAAGTGATGAAGAATATATATATATATGTGTGTGTGTGTGTGTGTGTTCTTTTGCTTTTCGCTTTTCACTTCGTCTATTCTTTTGCTTCGTCTACTTTTAGATTTGTCTATCTTTGGCTTCATCTACTTCTTACTTCGTCTGTCTTTCGCTTCGTCTGCTTCCTACTTCATCTGTCTTTCACTTTGTCTACTTTTTACTTCGTCTATCTATTGTTTCGTCTGCTTATTGTCATTCGTCTACGTACTGATTTGTCTATTTATTGCATTCGTCTACTTTGTTTTGTCTGCTTTGCTTCGCCTGCTTCGCTTCGTCTGCCTTTTTTTTTGTCTGCTTTTGATTGGTTTCGTTTAATCCTATCATCTAGTCCATTTTTGAACCTTCAAAAGATGGAATTTGTCTTCAAGGTCTTCATAAAAGTTGTAGATCTTGAAGCCCTCTTTCAGATAATCTAAAGAAGACTTTGATTTGACATCTCTAGTCATAGTTATACAAATTTATAATGAGATAGGTTTAATATGAGTGAGGGCAAAATCATGTTTGATTCTTTCGGCCATAACCTTATAATCCGACCTAAAAATGAAGTGATTCTGGAACTAATAGTTTCTCAACACATTCTGTCCCTCTATAGAATTTGATAGCAATTAGTGTTGATATGAGAAAGATGGATTGAATCGAGGTAAGGGTATTGATTGGAAGAGTATGAATGAGAGGAATTTAAGTATATCTGAACCAAATGGATTGATTTTGGTGTCTTTCAAAACTTAAGACAAGGGAGAACATTTCTTTCTAGAAGAAAGAGTTATGTCAGAATGTTCAAGGATATTGCTGGTAAGACACTTAAGCATAAAAGAGACATAAGACATATTAGGAATGGTGAAATGGACATTGTGCAATCGTTAAAGGTATAAAAGGGGAGAAGATTGTCATGCATTCTAGAAGAAGCTAATTCGTGGATGAGAAGAAAGAGAAAGAAAGAGAAATTCGAAGAGAAGAAGAGAAAGAGAGAAAGAAGGGCAATAAGCTAGGGTTTAACTTTCCTTAGTCCTCAAGAGAGATTTTAGAGCTGTTCAAGAAAGGAAAAAAGTAGAGGAAAAAAAGATCTTTCTTTTGAGCTAAAGATCCCTTCATTTGGCAAAGAATGAAGGTAAATTTTAGTGATTTTGCATTGTGCAATTTTTTATTGGATTTTGAATGAGACTTGGTTTGTTTTAGAGAACCAAGAGAATCCTATCCAAGAGCAGGGGAAAAGACAAACTTGACTTGGATTTTTGCAAGCAAATGAGGTGGGTAATATGTTTATAGTTGTTATGTGATGGGTAAATGCCCTACTTACGTGATTACGTGCTAAATTGCTTAAATTGAATAAATGTAATTGTTGAAAATGTATGATGCTTCATTATCAGGTCATGCCATGAAAGATGAATGGCATTTTATATTAATGAAAAGACGAGAAAGCATAAGAAGCATGAGAATATGAATTTTTGATCAATTATGTCATTGAAACATGTGATGGAATTTTGTATAAATGGAAAGAAAGGAAAGAGCATAAAAAGCATGAAAGGATTTCATAAATGATTTGAGTATGATTATGTGCTTTTGTTTGGGTGAGAGAGGAACCATTTCGTAGTCACGTGCATATCGACGTCAAGCCTTCTCCCAGCTGCCTGTTTATGGCACACAAAATCTAAAAAGTGGATTCGTTTTGTTCACGGAGTAAACTTCGGTTTCTTTGTTTGGTTCTACGAAACCCTCGAGCCAATTGTTTATGCATTGCATAATTGAACTATCAAATATGATGCATTTTGATATGTCAAGATAGAATGCAATTTGAATGTTATGCTTCGATGTTAAATTACATCCAATATGTCCTATGCGATGATGTACTGAATTATGAAATGTGAATTGAAATTGTAAATGTCGAATTGTCATTTCTAGATTAAGATAAGAGGTGTATGAATATGTGAATGCGCATATATATATGTTTGATTGTGTGCCTCGTTGCCAATGGCTATAAATATATTAGCCATTGAGTTGTGTAGGTCTCCCTATGATTCCCTCCTCATGTGCAGAAAGAGAAGATTAGTGATCCTTGCAAGACATCGGGACTTCAAAATAGATAGAGACTTTTGTAATTAAGTAAATTCAGAAATTTTGTAATTTAGAATCATATCAAGCATAAGCATTCAATTGTATCATGTGTAACTTTTGTATTTTTGTAATTTGTATGTGCTTGTATAAACTTTGTGTTGGATTCATTAATGAAATATGAATGAGTTTTGCTTGTGAATCCTTAAATTTTGATTGTTTGATGTTCGATTGCTATGGGTATGCCACCCTTATGGGACGACAGGCTTTGTTGTCTCCAAACTTTTGGGCTCCAGAAATGGGGTCCAATAGGTTACTATAGCCGTGATTATATGAATTGAAGTAAACCATACAATAGGTGAAAATGTATCATAATAATTAGTTCCCTCCTATTGTGTATATCCTTTTTCCATGAGGCAAGCCTTTTATCTTTTGATACTACCATTAACATTTCATTTTATTTTGAGAACCTATTTGTTCCTAATAGCTTTGCACCCATTAGGGAGATCAATCAAATCCTATAATTGATTCAATCTTAAAGAAGCCATTTCTTCTTTCATTGCTTGTATCCGTTTCTTCTTTAATAGGATCATTAAGAGCCTCATTTCCTTTCCTTGGCTCATCATTTTCTTATATAATAATCATCTAAATTTTCCCTTATATTTCAAAATCATGTGAATTTTTTATTTAGATCTTAAGTATCAATTTATTAGTTCATTCTTGTTTATTCCTTTACTTTGTTATCTTAGATTAGTAACTTTTGTTTCATTAATTGACTAGGAGACTAAAGACAATAAAGGTTAAAGACTAGTAGTGATTCAATAACCTAATAAAAAGTTAATTGAAGCCCAATCATAATAGAGTATATAGTTTTCAGTCATTAAAATTGTTCTTAAATCTTTGATAAAATGATGGAATTATAAAGCTTAATCACAATAGAGGTGGGCTTTCTACTTAATTGAAAAAGGTTGTTTGATAACGTTAAATGTTTTAAAAAGCTTATATTATGATATTATTTTGCCAGAGATTGTGAGCTTAACGAGGTTGAAGAAGTTAAAAATGGCTAACAATTCATTTAATAGTGTCGTTTTGGAGGAGATTGTGTAATACAACTCAAAATGGGTTTTAGATCATGACGCAAATGACTTAATTTAGGAATTTTCATGTTTAATTAGGATTTTTAATTAAAATGAAGTTAATTAGGATTAAGTTATATTATTTAAGTTAGTTTACATTAATTTGTTCTAATTAAGTTCATTAAAAATATTCGAAATTAAAAAATGTATAATGTTAATATTAATAAAAATATGTAGGTCCTATTGATCATGTTGTTCGAGCTTTAAAATTTATAACCCCTCAAATACTGCAAGCGCACAGGTCGTGATTGTAGTATAAGAGGTGTCGATCCCACAAGAAGGGAAACTAATCTAATCCTATAATCTAAGGCTAACAATATAGGAAACTCAAAGTAAACAATGCACGAAAAGTAATCACGAGAATTGAATTCAGCCACTTAAATCAGAATTTAAGCATGAAGTAATTAACAATTCAACAATATGCAGTCACAATAGAAATCAACCTAAGGAAATTACCAATTTATGAGAAAGGGGATTTTACTTATCATTAATGCTAACTTGGTCAATTATATGTCAATAGAGTGTCAGTTCTAGACTGTTCTAAGGCTGATTAGTCTCTCTCAAGATATAGCCATTAAACCTTAAATTATAAACCTTAATTAGATTATGGAATTTGCAATCTATCAATTCAGAAATTATCCAAAACTAGCTAGATTTGAAGCACTTTAATAAACTATTGAAAAATCACACGGGATCTCTCTCCGCACAATTAACAATATGATTTATTATAGTTTCTACTAAATCGTCTAACTCTCATTAATATGATTTAATTATTTTTTATTTAGATCATCCTCTTAATTTATTACTGAATTATGCAATAACATAATTGAATCACGACATTCATCCAAATAACAAAATCAACTAAATTATCATTAAATTAAAATAAAATCTCGAAGGAGAGTTAGAATGTTATCAATATCCCAAATCGTATCATCATACTATCTATCTCAATTCTATACATCAACAAAATCGAAACGACAAGAAAATACAATTAGAATAGATGATGGATGATGACGATGTCGAAAAACCTCCTGATCTGGGAAGCACTTCGAGTCAGCTTCGTCCTTGTCTTCCTTCTTCTCTCTTTCTCTCTCTCTCTCTCTCTATTTTCACTTAGGCTTTCGATGGTGGTTGCTTTCAAGCTCCCTTTTCTTTGCCTCCTCTTGTTCTTTTTATTCTTTTTTTTTGTTTTAGGTAACTCTAGGGTTTTTTTAGGGGTTGAAAGGTCCAAAAAATCTCTCGAAATAGAGCATCTACGCATTTGCTCAACACAAACCACCATCATGGCCCTGTAAGCCATGATTTGGCTCACATCTGAGCCTTCTGTCACAATCGTGGCATGCAAGCCATGATTATGGGCCATTCCTTGAGCTTTTGCCACGATGGTGGCCCAAATCTAGAGTTTTTGTCACAATCATGGCTTGGCCATTGTTTTAGCTTGAATGTCTCTAAAACTCCTCCATTCTTCAATGTTGACCTTGAAATATTAGCAAACACATCAAAGTACGTCAAAAACATAATATTTAAGCTCAAAAGCTTATACTAACCCATAAAACACTTAAAACATAAATAAATCACAAACTAACATAATTTTAACCTAAACACATACCAAGTGATCGAATTAACGACTAAGCATATATCAAACTATGCCCTAAAGATGATACAATTTAGACTTATCACATCCTAACACTTAAATGTTTTCTTGTCCTCAAGAAAACAAATCAACAACAACACAAGATCACAAAGCACACAATGCAACAATGAGACAATGACTTCAACTTCATGAAATAAATTGAACCTTAAATACAATCATTCAAGTTGTTTCAAATCATTAACATGTAAAATCCATTTCTAGGAGCTCTGGACTAAATATACATATTAATCAAAACTTACATGTCAAGTTTATTTACCCCTTTCAATTTTACACATATATTAATAATTATTTGGTCATTCAAACTTTTGAACTAATCCTAAGTACATTTTCATAAAAAGTTAAGCTACTTACAAGTTCGGTAGGTTTTATTAGAAAACATTTTTCCATTACTTTTATGGACGTTGACCTAGTCTTTTTACATGGAGGCAAATATTGGTGATGAATGTCGATCTGGTTACTTGACTAAGTCATGTTTTTATTAAGTTGCTTGGTTGGAATGTCATTATAGCCTTTTAACATGAAGGCTCATCTTTGTGATACGTGTAGATCTGGTTACTCGGCTATATCACGTTCTCAATTAGTTACTAGCTCTATTAATAACCCAAAGGCTAGTGGAATAGTTATTTCTTTAAAAATATCAAAACACACATTTTTTAATTTAATTAATGCCTACCTTGTTGCTTTAGCTAGTCGTTTTTATTAAAAAAATACTAGCTAAGCTACTTAGTCGAAAGATCTGAAATTATGAATGAATGTGACAGCTTATAGGGTGATAAACTAACACTAAATTCTAATTAATTTGCATATTCTAGCCAAAGAACCCAGATCACTAATTTCGTGAGCTAATTAGTCTTCACAACCTAATATATTATGTTCAAAATTAAATCAATTTCATTTCATCCAAGCCATTGATTCATTCACACAATTCACAATATGCAACCTAAACATACTATCATACAATATGCAAAATTCATACTCAAAGCAAAGTACACAACCCTCCCCACACTTGAACAACACATTTTCCTCAATGTGAGAAGGAGAAAAACAATCACATATGGAAAGGAGTAACGTAAATTAAAACAAAATAAAAACTAAATTCAAAAGAAAAATGGTTAGAAACAAAACCTTACAGTGATAGAAGTGGGGATATTGTCAGAGGTGGCAATTTTGTGAATTGAGCCTCAAAGTACTGATGAATCCTATATATATCCTAGCTCTGATGTCATTATGTGCGGGCCATCTCCTTCATCCTTCTAGGGTTCTTCGCAAGTGTGTTAGTAATTGATTTGGTATTGGCGGAGATTGTATCGAGCACTTTCTTCCAACCAGGTTCTTCTGTGTCTTGTTCCTCTTCGGACTCTTTGCTAGTCGAGTCCTCTTCTGCCTGCTAAGGTGGCACTATGATAGAACTCGCTTGACTGACCCTAATCTTTACATAAGTCTTTTGGCTAATATCCTGAAGTTTTATGTTATAGGACTTTAGGATTTCAGTACGCCATAAGTGATGGTGATTGAGAAAATTTGTTATGGGATACATGGAAGAAACCATGTATCCCATACCAAATTATTTCTCCTCTTTCGTAAAGTTACAACAATAGCATTCAACATATGTGTGGAGGTGCACACTGAGATGTTGTGATCCATACATCACAATAGAAAAAGTTTCTTTGGTGAGCACTTGTTGGTTTCTAATTTGTCAAAAACTATTTGACACATGAATTTATGTAACAACAAGTGCTTATGGGTTCGTATAATGTTGTTGTAGGCATTCTTAGTATTGAAACACTCCAACCCAGTGAACTCATTCCAATAGCAAGAAGCACAAAAATCATCGTGCTGAATGATAATGGAAGATTCGGGGAAATCAGAAATATCACACACGATTTCAATGTTTAGCTCATAAGGTTATCCCTACAACCTAAACCATATTTCCTTAGGGTTGCTGGGTTCAAAATAAAGAGAAGTGAAAAATTCGAGAGTAAGCTCCTGTAGATAGGATATTGGAAGTGTAAAAACTTACTCCATTAAATTCTATTTGCTAAATTCTCGACCCTATTTTGCAATTATAGCCTATGAAGTGTATCAAAATCAAAGTATTTCAAGACTACTATCTATTTAACATTATGAGAATGAAATTGAATACCTTCCTCCTCTGTGTAGATTAGGAAGGGTGCTCCAAAATTTGCCACCCTTTTCCTTCGCCCTCAACTGGAGATTTGATTTCTTCCCGATGATTGGTTGCATTTTGTTGATTGCGTAATATATGTCATACTGGACTACAAGTAGGTGGAAGTTAGAATAAAATGGAAATTTGTAAGTTGGTTAGAGAGAAGTGAGAGTGTTTGGAGCTTTTAATCTTAGAGAGATAAAGTTAAAAGGAAAGTGAGTGAAAAAGTGAAGTAGGAAATGAATATATAGGTGAAGGGTAAAATGGTAAGATTTCAATTGGAAATTTTGTGGATAGATTTACCCTGTCGTAGGTTATGATTGTGGCCTGCAACAATTTCAACAATTTTTTATTTTTTATTTTTTTTTGTCTTTCGTCCTTATACACACCTCTGAGATCCTTTCCTAACTTCTTTTTAGCACTATCACCTCATTATACTTTCCTTCCCAGTTATCTTTATCAAAAGTTAATGCCCTACTCTTCCATGATATTTATTTGAAAATGGAGCAACCTAACTACAGAATTCAAATAATCTAAAATCAAGAAATAACTGGCAATTTAAAAACCATGGGTTGCCTCCCATATAACGCTCTTTTAATGTTGTTAGCTTAATGCTCTTCTTTGCTCAAGGTGGTTTAAGAAAATTCTTCGGTGGTGAAACGATTGTTAATCTCATAAAATGCACGCATACCACCTTATTGCTTATGCTGTCTCTTTCTTTTTCCAGAATATTTCTTCTCCTTCTCTTATGATGTTTATTCTTTTTCATAGAACATTTTTAACCATCATACTTCTCTTTTTCTCTACCAAGATCTGCTCCCTTTATGATGGCTATGGGTTGGAGAGGATTTTTTTAAATTCTTGGTTACGATGAAAGATATTTATTCCTACCCCACCCTTAGAATCAGCTCACACTTATCTACATCAAAAGCAAGTAGTGGTCAAAAATGGCCACCTGAGGATAATTAAGGTTTTTGCATCCTCTTCTATGTCCAATATGAAAAAATCTATGGGAAAAGTAAACTTTTCCACTTGAACATGTACATCGTGTAAGATGCCCTTCAGATAATGAATTGATTTATCTACCATTTTTACTAGTATCTTGGTGGGGACTATCGCACCGAACCCCATCTTCTGAAATAAGGAATATGACATCACGTTTATGTTAGCTCCTAAATCGGAGAAGGCTCTCTTTGTTTTGACACCCTTAATATTACAAGGGATATAAAAATCCCCTGGATCCTCCTTTTTCGATGGTTTCATCAATTTGTTTTCTTCCTCCAATTCTTTTTCCACTTTTCCCTCTATTGAATCCATCAGTGTAAGTCATACCTTTAGATGCTTGATCATGTCTTCCACTTCATTCAGCTCAACTTCCTTCGATTTCCTGATGACATTGATCAAGAATGGAATTGGGGATTAATACTTTTTAATGCCAGGCAAATTGTACCTTGCCAATAGAGAGTCTTCCTTATTCTTTAGAACCTTAACTTTCCCTTTGTCTTTGAATGAGATTGGCTGTTGTTGTTCCAGAATGTGGTAGAGAATCTTATTTTGCATAGGGGTTGTTAATTTACTATGAAAAACATTCGTATCAACCTTATTCTTGTCCTTCCCTTCATTGTCTTCAGCTTGGTTCGATTCCTCCTCAGTTGCTTGTGTAATGTCCATAATTCGTTCTTTCGAATTGGACTTGGTGTTACTTGGGATGGTTCCTACATTTTGAGTCACTATTTCTTCTGCTAATTGTCTTCCTTATACCTCCAAGTTATGAATCGAGGAGGCGTGATTCTTTGTAAATTGCTAAAATTTGCCTTCCAACCTTTTATATGTATCCTTCATACTTCCAATTTTATCTAAAATTTTGTCAAATTTGGACTCCATTGAACTCTATTGATCTTTTTGGAAACCTAATGGTCCTTGAGGTCTGAACTATCCTCCAGCATTGATTGACCAAGAGAAGTTTGGGTGATTTTTCCACCAAGGTTTGTATGTGTTGGAGTAAGGATTGTTTCCCCCTCCTAGACCATATTGAATTCCAATGTAGTTTACTTGCTCTAATCCATTAGTCTTTATTAAGAAGGAATCTACTATATCATGATCTATCTGCCCACAGAGCTCACACTTTAGCTGAACATCTTTTATTGTATTTGAGGTTGAAACCTTCATGTTGTTTACCTGTCAAGTTAAATTATCAATCTTAGCTTGCATTCTTATCATTTGATCGACATCTACAACTCCTTTTCGCTCATGAAGATTTGTAGGTTGTCTACTCTGCTCGTTCATCTATAAGTAGCTATTACTTACCATTTCTTCTAATAGCTCTTCTGCATCATCTACCGTCTTCCTCATAATGATCCTCCTGAAGTTGTATCAATTGTGCCTCTTGTATTTAGGGTTATTCCATTATAGAATATTTGCAAAAGAAATTCTTTAGGTGGTTTATAATGTGGACATTTTCTTTGCAAGTCTTTGTATCGTTTCCACGCTTTATAAATCAATTCCCCTTCTCCCTGTTGAAAGTTTGTGATCTTTTTGATAATCTCCATAGTCTTAGTAAGGGGAAAATATTTACAAAAGAAAGCACGAACTAATTGGTCCCAGGTAGTGACATTATTTGGGTTGAGGGAATGGTACCAAGCTTTTGCTCTATTCCTTAAGGTAAAAGGTAAGAGTTTAATTTTTATAGCATCCTCTAACATCTGATGATAAAAAAATGTAACAAACCACTACCATAAAGCATATACCCGAACATCTAGAGGACATTCAAGAACATACTTTATGAGAATTGCGTGTTAGACCAATCAAATTCACTATTATGGCATCATACAGAGCATAAGTGATCATAAGTTCAACATTTCTCATTTCATTTCACAAACATCATTTACATTGTTGTTACATCTCATAATCCATATATGTACATTACAAAAATATATGAGAGTTTACTGTCCTTTACAAAATATGTAACATGAAATGAGATGCTAACAGAAGCAATCTATCTAAACTCCTTAGACATCAGTTGACCAGACCATTAAGCCATTCCTGAATCCAAAATTGACAATACTAGACTACTACGAGATTGCCTTAGAAGCTAGGTCTTATTAGTACTTGAAAAACAATGTTGCAATTTAGTACTTTTTTTTTACAATCATTCACATGTACATAAAAATAGCATAACATTATATCAACTCAATTTAGTCAATCTTTATAATGATTCACATGATCCATATAAAGATATATTTTTAATACACATGAGACTCCACTTTCAATTTTAATTTGTCGTGACCGAGCGGCTATTTAACTATTCCATATCCATTGTGGATACCGAGTTCATTTTAGATACTATCCTATACCCATTGTGGATACCAAGCTCATTAATCATTGAGCCTATAGTTCTGTGTGCACATTTATGAGCTTTAAGCTCTTTTTCACATTAGTCACTCCGGTCACAACTCCTTTATCTGATCATCCATATCAATGTAATAAAAATGCATCAAATCATATATTATGCTATCAATAACTCTCATTCGGTGCATAGTCATATAGCCCATTAATCAGATCTAAGTCCAGCATTCAACATATAGTTGAGAACACAATTTCTATATTCACATTCAATTTGGAAAAACTTCCAATATAGTCCCGAATATCAAACTCCTCAGACCATCAATATCTGGAATTAATACAATCATATCAGTAATAGTTCAATATCTAATAGTTAATTATGGTTATTAAGAACCATTCAAATATACTGAGTAAACATCTAGGTTAACTCACAGTATGCTCTAGATAACTATTTCTTTGACGAGATGGCAACGTTTGGAAGCTGTCGATCAATTTGTGCTTCTAAATCATGCAATACACACATATGTGCACATTACTAACTTGTTTAATAAAAAATGCTCAATCATATACATGTACATGTGTTATGTTCAATGCATGCTCAATTGACTTTCTCGGGTATGCAGTCTTATATATAGATCTTCATTATTCAATTTATGCTTATACACCCTAAGACCATACAAACATCATATTTCGTATACTACCATTTTGCAATCAGGTTCCTTTAAGTTAGCTTGATTTAATCCCAATTCATTAACCATACTTTACACTTATCCTTGAACATTTTCATGATCAAAAAGCCTCTCATAATCCACACACAATTGTTAATTTAAATATGGAATTTCAGCAAGCTAGATCTATACATTCACTAAACTTTTTTCCAGCAATACATATTCATATATTTACCAAATTCTCATTCGTAATTACCGCATGTTTTTCAATGCTCATTCGTCCATACCTTATACACATTACTCATGTCCTTAAGATTATGTTTGCTTAATCCTTTAACAAATCAAAATTTCCAGATTTGAACTCAACCACATCAAAACAATCCATTCTTTAGGTTATGACATCAATTAACTATATAAATTTATCAAGTTCTTAACCAGTTAATCAAGAAACAATTTAGGATCATTCATAGCCTTAATTAAGTCCAAATATAACAATTTAGAGTGAAATTTCTCAGCTGGTTCGACATATACACAAGGCCGAAATTAAAATTCCATAATTTGTTATCAACATCACTAATGTGTGTAACTTTACTACCTTCAATACTTCACGAATTTTATAAGCTTAGAGACATCACTAACACCTGAAATTTTCCAGATTTCATCTTCTTTTAGGTTACTTCATTTCAAGTTAATTTAACTTCCATATTGTTTGCACTAAGGCTTACAAAATTATGCTAATTTATGTCATTAACAGTCACTTTTTACAAATATACCTACAGCTCTAATTTTCCAGATTCGAAAACACCTTAATAACACCTATCTTTAGCATGAATTCTTCATCCATTATACTTAAAATCCCAACTTAAATCAGCCATACAACAACCCATAAACTACTATTTTCGTACATGCAAAAACATAACAGAAAAGTACCCATTCATTCTTCACTTTTCAGTATATCTTCAACATCAACATCATATACAATCTATCACAATTTAATCATCATAACTTTCTATTGTAACATGCCATAAAGAACATCACATTATTTACTTGTCTAGATCAAATTTGCACCTCAATGATCAAGCTAACTTATCTCTTCAAACATGCAAAATCATCCAAGTACAAGATGGAAGTAAAAAAGATTTCAGCAAAGGCAAAATGATGATAGCAGATTATGGCTATCTTTGAGCAGATTTTTGTGTGTGGATCTTGAAATAACTATGAACGAAAAAGCAAGATTCAATAACTTTGAGGGTTTTGGTGTTGAGAGTAATGAAAAGAAGGAGAATGAACAAAACAGAAACTACTCCTGCAATAGCTTGACTCATCAAGTGCTAGGCGTCTCCATATTACAATGGCATGTGTCACTTAGCGTGTAAGCCACTTATCCCCTCCATAAGCTGGCACATGTTGCCTAGTTACTAGTCCATTTGTCCATTGCTGCCATTTTTCAATTAATTACCTATGCCAAATGTCATTCATTTATCTACTCCAAATGTCACTCAAATTTTAAGCTTAGTCATCCTAATTTTTCACGTGTCAACTCATCTTGCCACATAGTATTTTTCTTAGTATAAATGTACATTTTAATTAATCAAATTTCAATTTTAACAATAAATTCCAAGTTTACTAATTATAGTCCACCAAACCAAAATTCAAGACATAAACAACACACAATTCACATTATGATCATTTTAAACCTTTCATACCCCGGAATATGTCAATTAAGTGCATATATTATCTTTGCAACGTGTACTAATTCATAATTCATGTGTGTATGCCAATGATATGCATGAGAATGAAATTCAATTCATAAATTCTCAATGATATGGCCACGTGCAATATTCTAGGGTTCCAACCATTACAATGAAAAATGAACTATTACACAAAAGGTATTGCAGATTTCAAGGAAGTTGACAATTGATTGTGGTTTTTTGATGTGTGTAAGTTCTAATGATCAACCTCGGTAATCCTCAATCATACGGGTCGTTTGCATTGTACCTAAGGTGTCGATCCCTTGAAGAGGGATAATCTAGTCCTAAATCTAAGGTCAACACAATTCACAGAAATTCAAAAGATAGCAAACCTAAACTAAGAATTCAATTCAGTGACGCAATTTAGTCCAAGAATCAATTGCGAAAATATTAACAACTTAGCTTTGAATCACACTCAAGAATTAACCTAAAGGAACTATCAATTGAGAGAAAGGGGAAATTTAACTATCTTTAACGCAATCGATTATAATTTACTGGATTATTGGTTCTAGACGATCCTAGGGTTGATTACTCTCTCTTGAGTTATAACCATTAACCTTAAAATATAACTAATCAAATTATGAAAAATTGCAATTTCTCAATTAACAAAGTATCCAAAATGCTAATTAGATTAGAAGTTATCCAATAATTATAAGGATACCTATGCGAGATCTCTTTTCACACAATTACTGATTTGATTAATTTCTTGTTCTTATTAAATCACCTAACTCTTGTTAGCCTAATTTAATAATTTTTCATTTGACTCACCCTCTCAGTTTATTACTGAATTATGCAATCATAGAAATCAATCACAATAAATCCAATAAACATAAAAACAATTAGATTTCATTAAATCAAAGATAAAAATCTGAAGTTGAATGTAGAACATCTCAACATTCATAAATCCTATCATCAAACTACTAATCCCAATTCTGTAAAATAATAAAAATGGAAAATAACAGGAAATACGATCTTGAATGGAGACGGGAGGTAGCGACGTCGGGAAACTCTTGATTTGGAAAGTACGTTGATGTTAGCTTTTTCTTCACTTCTCTCTTCCTTCTTCTCTTTCTTAATCTCTCAATAATCCTCTCGAGGGTTTCTCTCAAAAGTGGTTAATACAAGAAGCTCTCCATCTTCTTTGTCTTATTCTTTATATACTTTTTGTGTTCTGGGCAGCTCTAAAGTTTTTTTGGGGTTCGAAAGGTCCAAAAACTCCCCCAAAACTTGACATTTTTTAGTGTTTGCACGTCTGCCTATTGTAGGCCATGTCCATGGCCCTGCAGGCCACGATCGTGAGCCACATTCTACCCTTCTATCATGACCATGGTAAACAGGCCACAATCGTGCGCCATGTCTTAGGCTTTTGTCATGATCGTGGCATATGGGCTACGATATTGGGCTGACTCCAGTGCTTCTATCACGATTGTGGCACAACAGGCCACGATCGTGGGCCGTTGTTTTAGCCCGAGTGTCTCCAAATCTTTTGCAATTTTTGATGTTAATCCTGAAATACTAACAAACACATCAAGGTACCTAAAAACATAATAATTAAGCTTAAATACTTGTATTAACCTATAAAACACTTAAACACAAATAATTAATAATAAACACAATTCTATCCTAAACACATTCTAAAAAATTGAATTAAAAAATAACTACATATCTAATTAAGCCCTAAAACATGATGCAATTCTCACTTATCAACATCCCCATGTTTAAATATTTGCTTGTCTTCAAATAAACATAACAACAAACACACAAAATCACACAACACACAATGCAATAATGAGACAATGACTTCAATTTCATGGTGATGGATGCAGGGATGGTGTTGGGGGTGATAGCTAGATTCCCTGAGCCTTGAAATAACGATGGATATGGCATATGTTCCGGCTTTGACATTGTTGTGTTCTTGCCATCTCCTTCATTCTTTTGGAGTTCTCCGCGAGCGTATCTATAATTACTTTGGTATTTGTAGAGAATGTATCAAGCATTCTCTTCTAGCCTGGTTCTTCTATTTCTTCTTCTTCCTCAGACTCCTTACTGGTCGAATCACCTTCTTGTTATTCTTGATCACTTGAACTCGCTTGACTAGTCCTACCCTTGACGTTTATCTTGGCACTAATATCCCGAACTTCCATATAATGGGATTTCAAGATTTTAGCTCGCCATAGATGATGATGGTTCATGAATTCAAGATGGTAACCCATTCCTAAGTTATTGCACATCTTCTTTCAATAAACAATAATTGTGTTAAAGATATGGGTGGTTGTGCAAACTAGAATGCTATGGTCCGTGCACCGTAACATGAAAAGTTCTTTCATCGAAGACTTGTTGATTTCTGTTTTGTCAAAAATAGTTCAATACATGAATTTGTGAATCAACAAGTGTTCGTGGCTCCTGATGATCTTGTTATGTGCATTCTTAGTGTCGAAATGATCTAACCCATACGGAAATCATCATGTTGATCCACTAAGGATGACTTGGGGAAATCAAAAATTTCATGTGAAGTCTCATAATCAAGCCCACAAGGTTGTCCCCACAACCTAAAACATAATTCCCTAAGTTTGCTGGTTTTAAATTGAAGGGATGTAAAGAATTCTAAAGTAAGTTCTTCGTAAATGGGGAATTAAAATTGAATGAATTGTCCCCATTGAATTCTCTCTGCTAAACTTTTAACCTTGTCTCACAATTCTAATATATCTAAAGTTTCAATATGAAAATACTTTGGAACCATAATTTGCTTATTGAGAAGAGAATGAAAATGGGTCCTTCCTTATTTGAGAAGATCGGGAAAGGGGCATAGTAATCAGTTGCCTTGTTCTTTTCCCTCATCCCGAGACTTCGTTTCACCCTATTGATTGATCGCACCTTGCTGTTTGCTTGATGCGCAATATACTGGCTTATGAGTTTGTAGAGGTTGGAAGAAATTTAGAAGTTTGAAATTTGGGTAGAGATAAATGAGAGTGTTTGGAGGTTTAAAGCTTAGAGATATAAAGTAAAAATGAAAGTGAGTGAAAAAGTGAAGTTAGAAATGAATGTATAGGTGATTGGAGGGTAGAATGATAAAAATTAAAAATGACATTCACATGTCACTATTTTTACCCTGTCGTAAGCCATTATTGTGGCCTACAATTTTTTCACTAAATTTTTAATTAATTCTTTTCTTTTTTCCTTATCTACTTTCCAAAGTTACTTATTAACTCTTTATGGCCCTTTCACCTCTCTGTCTTACTTCATCGATCATCAAATTCATGTAGAAGTTCTATACCTTCCTAATTTTATTTGGAAACAAAATATCCTAACTATGGAATTCAAACTTTCTAAAAATAATCAAAGGAAATAACATTCCATGGGTTGCCTCCCATATAATGCTTCTTTTAATGTCGGTATCTCGACATTCTTCTTTTGCTCACAGTGGTTTAAATGAATGGTGCAATGGTAGTGTAGTCATTAATCTTACAAAGTTGCATATGAGCTACCATGCCCTAGATTCCACCTTCCTTGTGATTCTCCCTCCTTCACCTTCTTCTTTGTGATCGTTTATTTCTGAATGCATTCCTAGGATCCTCAATATCTTCCCATTGTCCTCAAGGTTTGATTTCTTTGATATTAGCTAGAGATAAAGGAGAACTGTTGTCTTTCTTCAACACTTTGAAGTTTATTTGATGCTTGCCAACCGTTAGAGTTAGTTCACCCCCATCAACATCAATTATGGAGCAAGCAGTGGCTAAGAATGGTCATCTAAAGACCATAGGGGTTTCCACATCTTCTTCAATATCCAATATATAGAAGTTTGTGGGGAAGGTAAATTTATCAATTTGTACTTACACATCCTTAATAATCCCCTTTGGTCGATGAACTGTTCTGTTGGCCATCTTTACTAGCATCTTTGTGGGTTCTAACTCTCCTACCCCAACTTTTGACTGAAGGTATAAGGCATCATATTGATGCTCGATCCTAGATCTATGAATGCTCTATCTATGTTGACTCCATTGATACTGTAAGGAATGTAAAAATCCCCTAAGTTCTCTTTCTTCCGTGTTATGTTAAGATTTTCTTCCGCTATGCACTCTTTAACCTTCTTAACTAATTACTTTAGTGACAACCTCGTTTATAGGTGTTCTGTTATGTTCCTAACCTTGTTTGATTTAACCTCCTTAGAATTCCTTATTGCCTGCTTAAAATTGACTTTCATTGAACTATAATAGGGTATGGAAATTTAGGTTGAGGTTCCTTGATTGGCTCAATTTCGAGTATACTTGGAAGGAATTCCATAATTACTTGTCCTTCTCCCTTGTTTTTGTCTTCCTTCGCATGTTCAAGTTTTGCTTCCTAGGTTTAAGTAATTGCCATGATTTGTTCCTTTGGGTTAGACTTGGTATTGCTTGGAAGAGTTCCTGCATTTCGAGTAAAAATTGTTTCTGCTAGTTAATCCTATTTGGACCTCCAGATTATGAATTGAAGAGTCGTGGTTCTTAGTGACTTGCTCGAATTTGCTTTCAAGCCTTTTGTGTTAATTTTATCTGAAGTCTTATCCAACTTGGATTCCATTAAGCTTGGTTTATCTTGTTGGAAGCCTAATTGTACTTGAGATCTAAACTATCCTCCAACATTATTTTTCCAAGAGAAGTTAGGGTAATTCTTCCACCCAGGGTTATAAGTGTTGGAGTAGGGACTATTTCCCCCTCCTCGTCAATATTGAGCTCCTATATAATTCATTTGCTCTGGATCACTTTCCTTCATCAAGAAACAATCCACCGTATCATGGTCTATTTGTACACAAATTTCACACTTGAGTTTCAAAGCTTTCACTGGAGCTAAGGATGAAGCCTTCATGTTGTTGAGTTGTCGAGTCAAGTTATCAATTTTTGCTTGCATTTTTGTCATTTGATCAGCAGCTACAATTCCTTTTGGTTCTTAGAAGGTAGTGGTTTGTCTTCTTTGCTCATTTGTCCACAGGCAGCTATTACTCTCCATCTCCTCTATTAGCTCTTCTGTTTCATCAACCGTGTTTCTCATTAGTGATCCTCCTGAAGTTGCATCGATCGTGCCTCTCTTATGTGGGGTTTCTTTGTTATAAAATGTTTGAAATAAGAATTCTTTGGGTAAGTTATGATGTGGGCATTTCCGTTGTAAATCCTTGTATCATTCCTACATTTTATAGATCAAATCCCCATCACTTTGTTAGAACTTGGTAATTTCCTTGATGATCTTAGTGGTCTTAGTTAGGGGGAAATACTTATCTAGAAAGGCATGAACTAAATAATCCTACATTGTGACAATGGCTGGGTTAAGGGAATGATACCAAGCCTTTGATCTATCTCTATAGTCTAGGGGAAATACTTATCTAGAAAGGCACGAACTAAATAATCCCACGTTGTGACAATGGCTGGGTTAAGCGAATGATACCAAGCCTTTGCTCTATCTCTAAGGATAAAAGGGAAAAGCTTAATTCTGACTGCATCTTTCAACATCTGATGGTACCGAAAGGTAATAAAGATTTCAAGGAAGTTCACTATATATGTGTTAGGATCCTTATTCGCTAGTCCATAAAACTGCTCGTTCTATTGAAGCATGTTTAGGAGGGCTGGTTTGATTTCAAATGATGCTGCTTGTTGATTATGGTTTTTTAATGTGTGTAAGTTCTAATTAATAACCTCAATAATTCGTAAGCGTATGGGTAGTTCACGTAGTACCTAAAGTGTCAATCCCACGAAGAGGGTTTATCTAATCCTAAAATTCAAGGACAAAACAATTCGCAGTAATTCAAAGTGTAACAAAACTAAGGCAATAATTTAATTCAATCATGCAACTCAATTCTAAGAATCAATTATGAAAATATTAACAAAGTAGCAGTTGCAACTACACTAAAGAATCAACCTAAAGGAACTATCAATTAAGATACACTAAAGAATCAACCTAAAGGAACTATCAATTAAGAAAAAGAGGAATTTTTACCTATCTTTAACGCTAACCTAATCATTAATTATTGGATTATTGGTCCTAGACGATCCTAGGGTTGATTACTCTCTCTTGAGTTATAACCGTTAACCCTAAATTATAAACTCTAATGAGATTATAGAAAATTACAATATCTCAATTAACAATCTATCCAAAACCCTAATTGGATCTGAAGTTGTCCAATAAACTATCAGGAACCTAAATGACATCTCTCTTCACACAATTACCGATTTGATTAATTTATCGTTCTTATTAAATAACCTAACTCTCATTAGCTCAATTTAATTATTTTTTATTCGATTCACTCTCAATTTATTACCAAATTATGAAATCACAGAAATAAATCAAAATAAATCCAATAAACATAAATAATAAGATTTTATTAAATCAAAAATAAAAAAACCTGATGGTGAGTATAGAATATCTCAACATTCACAATCCTATCATTAAACTGCTATTCCCAATTCTATACAATAATAAAATGGAAAATATCAAGAAATATGATTCTAAATAGAGATGGGAGGTCATGACGCGAGAAACTCCAAATAAAGGAAGTACGTCAATGTCAGCTTTTTCTCCACTTCTCTCTTCCTTCTTCTCTTTCTCAATCTCTCAACAATTCTCTCTAGGGTTTCTCTCAAATGTAGCTGATGCAAAAATCTCCTTCTTCTTCTTTGTCTTATTATTTATATACCTTTTACATTCTAGGCAACCTTATGGTTTTTCTGGGGTCTAAAAGGTCTAAAAACTCCCTCTAAAGTTAACATTTCTTAGTGTCTATGTGTCTGCTCAACTCAGGTCATGATTGTGGCCCTATAGATGACAATCATGGGCCACAGTTGAGCTTTCTATCACGATTGTGGCAATCAGGCCACGATCATGGGACATGTCCTAGGCTTCTGTCATGATCTTGCATATGGGCGACGACGTGGTCTAACTCCAGTGCTTCTATCACGATCGTGGGTCGTTGTTTTGGCTTGAGTATCTCCAAAACTTCTCTATTCTTCGATGTTGACCCTAAAACAATAACAAATACATCAAGGTACCTTAAAGACATAATAATTAAGCTAAAAAATTATACGAACTCATAAAACACTTAAATATAATTAATTAACAAACTAACACAATTCTAACCTAAACACATACTAAACGATTAAGTTAACACTTAAACATATATCAAACCAAGCCCAAAAATATGATGCAATTCACACTTATCAACATCTTCACACTTAAATGTTTGTTTGTCCTTAAGCAAACAAAACAACAAATACAAAGAAATTCACATAGCAGACAATGCAGTAATGAGATAATGACTTCAACTTCACGAAATAAACGTAATTTTAAACATAGTCGTTTGAGTCATTTCAAATCATTAACATGCAAAATCTGCAACTTAGAGCTTTAAACTACACATAGATATTAATCAAGACTCAAGTGTTAAATTGTTTACCATTTTCAATTGCACACATACATTAATAATTCTTTGGTCATTCAAACTTTATAACTACTCCTAAGTATATTTTCATGAAAAGTCAAACTATTACAAGTTCGGTAAGTTTTATTCAAAAACATACATTTTTTTATTTATGAACATGGACTTAGTCTTTTTACGTGGAGGCAAATATTGGTAATGAATATCGATCTAGTTACTTAATTAAGTGATGTTTTTTATTAAGCTATTTGGTTGGAACGTCAATATAGCCTTTTTACTCGAAGGCACACATTTATGATCCATGTCGATCCAATTACTCAGCTATATCACATTCTCAACTGGCTACTAGCTCTGTTCATTTATTTTAAAATTAATAAACATTATTTTTTTATTGCATACCTTTGACCGTGCGTCGTTACGCTAGTCAAAATAAAATAACTAGACTACTATTGTAGCAGTGGTGAGTCTAGGTCGATCCCACAGAGAGTGTGTGTAAAGTTTATGGAATAAAATTAACCGGTATTTAGGAAAAAAGGGGTTTTGGAATTTTCAAAGAAGGAAATAAAATGAAACTAACTAATAAAAACAAATTAACGAGAACATACAAAAATTGATAAAAGTGGGGAATTCGGTAGGGACCCGATTCTTTAGTTCAATCTCGGGCCTACATCCTGACTAAGCATATTTCATTAATTTGATGTTCTTTAACCTCTCCTAGCAACTATTAATCATGGGTTAAAAATTAACCCGAGTTTTCCCTTAGGTTTTGTTTATTCAAGATATGTTTGTTAATTAAACCTAACCACCGAATAACCTAGGATACGATCTCTAAATTTAATTAGGCAGTAGCATTACGAATTAGAAAAACTGATTAATCAAGGCAACAATCACATAGATGCGTCATTTAACCTAGTATCATGTTATCCCTAATGATTACGAATCATTAGTTGCTACACATGAATTTCAACATAACAATTATGGATTATATCAAAATTCTAGCAATGGGTTTGAAATTAACGATTTAATGAACGCATTAAAATCCTCAATTCACAATACCCAATAGGTTCATATACAAATAACTTAACGATAACAAAAATCCGATTATCCATAAACAAAACCCAAATCAATTAACACAGGATAACACAATCAATTCCTAACGAGAGAAAGAAACAACAAAATAATAAAAAATACTTAACCTGGGTCGTCGACGTCAATGTCACCTCTAAACTGGTGTTTTGATGCCTAGCCCTTCATGAGTTTTTCCTGAACAATTGATTCAGTCCCTATTCGAATCCCTAACTAAAAATCCCTTAGCTTCTCCTTCAATGCCCACTCTCCAACGTAGCTCTTCTTCTCTTACTGTTCATCGACAAGACAATTTAATGTTGGAGTTTATGCTATTGTTCATTGCTCATCTCTCAAGCACAAACTCTCTGCGCAACCTCCTCGCCTGCTTGTCTCCTGCGCTATGGGACGCCAGCCATGCTCCAGCCAAGTTGAAACCGCAACTACCAGCCCAAACTGCTCCACGCCTGTGCCACTACTGCCTGTTATTCCTCCCTTGTGTCTACTATACTTGACAAGATGAATAAAGGTCCACATAAGCCCTTTAAAACCTTATGCGCTCCTTGCTTCCTACTATTGGTGTGCGTTTTTGCGTAAAACACACACCTGCACACAGCGTAACGCAACGTTGTGCGCAACGTTTTGTTATTATACACAACGTTGTGCGTTAACGCAGGAAACGCTGTATGCAACGTAGTTGTGTTTGTGCCTCTTATGCATTTTAAGTAAAACGCATAATGTCTGCTGTCGTTTTTGCTTGTGGATGCTCCATCCTTGGCTATGTATTGTCGTTTTGGTGCTTTTATTGTTTTCTTTGACTGCTTCCCATTTTGCTTGTCTTTTATTATTATTTTTTACTTCTTACTCTATAAAGACAAGTACATATTGATCTTCGGAAAATATCCTAAATGGGATGTTTTGGACTCACTTTAATTTCTTTGTTTCCAAATTGTACCTAAAATCACATATGAATTAAGGTGAATATCTTAAGCATTTTTGTATCATTAATCGCGAAGTGTAAATAATTAAATATATCAACAATTAATCACATATCAATTTCTCCCATACTTATCTTTTATCTGTTCTCAAGCAAAACATCCAAATTAAGCTCAAAGACTCGAAACATTTACTCAATTCCCATATTTTTGCAAAA
>JANSVA010312393.1:0-24675 GCA_025504915.1 Erythroxylum reticulatum | reverse complement strand
TTTTGATAATATTGTTTCAATATATAAGAGTAAGGATTTTATTTGTAATGCGATAATTAAATGGGGATTGTTCTTTATAGAACCTATGACAGGCTCACTAAACACCACATAATTAATAAAAACAAGACAATCCAACGATTCTGGCATTAATTCAAAATATATTTGGCACTTAAGAATGGTTCATATCAATCATAAAAGACTTTATAGGTTAATGATGGATGGCATCCTTGCGGGCTTAGATAATGATCCATTACCCACCTGTGAATCTTGTATTGAATGAAAAATGACTAAGGCCTCATTTCCTTCCAAAGGAAATAGATTTGAATCCACATTAGACCTGGTATATACTAATATGTGTGGGGCCATTAACGTATAAGCTAGAGGAGGTTATGAATATTTCATAACTTTTATATATGATTACTCTAGACATGGCTATTTGTATTTGATGCATAAAAAGAGTGAGTCCTTTGAAAATTTTAAAGAATTCAAAGCTGAAGCTGAGAAGTAGTTAGGCAAGCCATTAAAACAATTTCGATCGGATTGAGGTGGTGAGTACTTATCTAGAGAGTTCCAAAAATTTCTAATTAACAATGGAATTGTTTCCAACTTGTTAGCTCTTCGAACACCTCAACAGAATGGTGTAGAAGAGAGGAGGAATAAGACTCTATTAGAGATGGTAAGATCAATGATGTCCTACGCTAGCCTTCTAGAATTGTTATGCAGATATGTCATACAAACGACAACTTATCTTTTTAAATTTGGTCTATCCAAATTGGTGCCTACACCTAAGGAGTTATGGACTGACCAAGTGCCTTCATTATGGCACTTAAGGACTTGGGGATGCCCAACCCATGTTTTAAGACTTGAATTCACAAAGATGGAACTGAGGTCAAAAGTATGTTTATTTATAGGATATTCTAGGGGTATATGAGGGTACTATTTTTACAATCCTCAGGATAGGAAGGTATATGTCGACAAATGAGACCTTCTTGGAGGAAGAATTTCTGAGTAATCACAAAGGAAGAAGTAAAGTAGTACTAAAGGAGTTATCTATTTCATCCAAACCAAGAGATAATTTGGATATAGCAAAACAAGATGTCGAAATGGATTCAATAGTTGAATCAGAAGAGTAGCCTGAACATAAAGTAGTGCTTAGACATAGTGGGAGGGTTATAAGACAACCAGATGAGTATCTAGGTCTAGGAGAAGGCATAATTTCCATCTCAGACTAGGAGAAAAATAGATCTTATTACTTATACACAGGCTATAATGATGTTGATGCAGACAAATGGCTCAAGACGGTAGAATCAGAAATAGATTCCATATACACCAATGAAGTCTGGATCCTTATAGATCTACCACTAGATGTAAAAGTCATAGGGTGTAAATGGAACTACAAAAGGAATAGAGGATCTGATTGAAAGTAGAGACTTTTAAAGCTAGATTGGTAGCTAAGGGCTATACTCAAAAAAAAGGGTATAGACTATTAGGAGACTTTTTCTCCAGTTGTCATGCTTAAGTCCATCAGAATTCTTTTGGTCATAGCAGCCTATTTTGATTATGAAATATGGTAAATAGACGTCAAGACCGCATTTCTTAATGGGAATCTTGAGGAGACCATTTATATGACCCAACTAAAAGGATTCACTGAGCTAGGTAATGAGCATAAGGTATGTAAATTGTAGAGGTCCATTTATGGACTTAAGCAAGCATCTAGGTCTTTGATCATTAGGTTTAATAAGTCTATCAAAACCTATGGATTCATGCAAAACCTAGACAAGCCTTATGTCTATAAAAGGATACAAAAAGGCAAGGTTACTTTCCTAATCCTGTATGTCGATGAAATTCTGCTCATTGGGTACGATGTAGGAATGTTATCTACTATTAAGAGGTGGCTGAACAAACAGTTCTCAATGAAGGATTTAGGAGAGGCTAGCTATGTTCTAAGGATCAAACTTACAAGGGATCATAAGAACAAACTGATAGCCTTGTCTCAAATAGCATACATTGAGAACATGCTCAATAAGTTTGCCATGCAAGATTCCAATAGGGGTTTCACACCTACTAGACATGGAATCAAACTTTCAAAGGAGCAAGCACCTAAGACCCAAGAGGAGGTCAAACGCATGCATAACATTTCATAAGCTTCGACAATTGGAAGTTTAATGCATGTTATACTTTGCAATAGACCAAATATCTGTTACATAGTGGGACTAGTAAGTAGATTCTAGTCCAATCCAAGAATGGAGCGTTGGAATGCAGTTAAGTGCATACTCAAGTATCTTCATAGGACGAAGAACTTAATGCTTATTGACTCTAGAAGTAACCTTATTCTGACAGGATAAACAGATTTTGATTTCCAATTAGATGTTGATTTAAGGAAATCAACTTCTGGATCTATGTTTGTTTTAGGAGGTGGAGCTATAGTTTGGACAAGTATCAAGCAATCTTGTGTTGTTGATTCGACTATGGAGGCTGAGTATGTTGCTACTTGTGAAGAAGAAAAAAAGTAGTCTGGATTCACAAGTTCCTGAATGATTTGGAGGTAGTTCCTGAGGCAAAAAAGGTTATTACACTTTATTGTGATAATAGTGGGACAGGGGCTAATTCTAAAAACCTCGAAACTATAAAGCTACCAAACACATTGAGAGAAAGTATCAGCTCATAAGGGAGATAATACAAAGTGGTGAGGTGAATGTGGAAAAGATTCTTACAGAGCAAAACCTTGCTGATCCATTTATGAAGATGTTGTCTCAAAAGAGTTTTAAGGGTTACATAATAGGGATGGGAATGAGGGATATGTCAAAATTATTTTAGGGTAAGTGGGAGATTGTTGGATTTATGTAAAGATAGTTCCCTAGAAAGTAAGTGTATTTACATATAACTTAATTTTCTTCCAGCTACTTTTCTAATGAATATTTATTATTAATAAAGAAGAGTTTGGTTTTACTTGTACGAGCATTATATATCTAGTCATAAGATACCAAAATTCTTTTATAAGTAATATACATATACATGGAGATGTATAAGAAGCATATATATTATTATAATCTAAATTAGTTTATTCACAATTGAATAATCAAGTTTGTCGTTTGATTATGGTTTAGACTATAGTGTTGCGATTTATCTCCATGTAAGTAAAAGAGTTTACTTCAAGGGAATGATGAGTTTCATATCATGATAGTAGTTGATTATCGATAATGGCACTATTAAATGAATCTAAAATCAAGTATGTTTTTAAACAATAAAGTGGGCCGTTACTTTAATCTTAAAACATACACCTTAGCATTCTTTTATTACGAACCACAATCTTGATGAGTAGTGAACTCATATGTGTTTTATTATAATTCTTGATATGATCATAATGGATTTTTACAGAGTATCAATCCAGTGTCTCCATGTTGGAATTATTAATTGAAACATGTATCAGGGAACATTCACTCAAATAAAGTGTTTATAGTGATATCATCACTTCTAGATGTTTTATAGAGATTGGTGATTAAATTGGTTCCAATAGTTTGATGGACTAGCTATCCATCAAGTCTCAACACTAAGATGAGATCTTGTGTATTAATCACCATATATAGTATTTATCCTTTATTATGCGAATGGCTATAATATGGTTCATGATAATGTTTGCAATTGGACATCTTATTTGAAACATGTATTCTCATAATTTTTAATAATTCAAGAATTCAACTAATTGTCTTTAGTGAAATGATATTTGGTTAATAAGCTGAAATTAATTCCAATAAGCAGGCTTATTAGAGCTTGAATTATATAAGTCCAATTAGATTCCTCATTTGACATCTAAGAAGGTTATCAAGCAAAGTAAGAAATATAAATAGATGTTTTAAAGCCCATGATTGAATATTAGGCTTACTTTAATTATAAGCCCAAATGAACATGTAATATTGGGCTTAAATTTGGTTTGATTTGATTAATTAGATGAATTAAATTTAAACAAAGTTATTAAAGAAAGAAGAAGGGCATATTTTAGTTTTTTATAGCCAAACGTGCAGTTCCACATTTAGCATTGAATTGCTAAATTGAAGATAGTTTTTATCATGCTTCATCATCATTAAATGGAATAATGATCTTATCATTAAATGGTTTAATGGTTGTCTTTTAATGATGACATGTAATGTAACCTTTTAGCATTCATTTAATTAAAGGAGGAGGAGGTTCATTTGACGTGCTCTCTCCCTTCTTTCATCTCATAACCGAAAATTCATTTAGGTTATTGGTCTTTTCATAGAGCCATCTTAAACAAATGAGAAGGGTCCCATTTATTGGATTCTTTATGATTGATTGAAGAATGAAGTGATGCATTGGATACACATCACCTCTTTCTTTCATGTTTAACCGAAATTGACAAGGAGAGTACGAAGTGTTCTTGCATTTTTGACTCACTCTCTCCACTCATGCATGCATAGCCAAAACTTAAATGAGAAGAGTTTCATTTTTTGGCTTCTTTCATCTGAGGAAAATCTCGTCAAAATATTTCTTCTCCTTTCCCACCAAAGGATCTTATTAACTAAGATGTCCAAGAAGAACATGTGGTAGATTAGATTGGTTGAGGATACAATAATGAGGAGAGGATACAAAAGCAAGGTGTCAAAGCTGTAGCAAGGACTTGGAGAGGATACAAAAGCGAGGAGTCAAAGATGTAGCAAGGAGTCGGTATAAATTCCATCTTTTTCTTATGTTAATTATTTTCCTTATACCGTATCATGTATGGCTGAAACATATTGATTTGGTTATTTTGTTTTCACTGCATTTTGATTTTGAAAAAAGTTTTGCAATATACCATTTTAGCCAAATCTCGTATGCTTTTGTTTTTGATCCAACAGTGAGTAAGATTTACAAATAGCAACCACCGAGTGCTTTTGAATCTCCCTGTTCCTATTCAGTTATTCTCTAACACTTTTCCAACCTCATCAGATACAACAAGAATAGGAGTATTCTACTATGAGTATTAGTCATGAGTAGTAACCACTAAGTCTTTTTGAATCTTCCTGTTCCCCATTAAATTATTTCCAACACTTTTCTAACCTCATTAGATATGCCAAAAATCAGAGGATTCTACTATAAGTAAGAGTTATGAATAACCACAGAGTCCTCTTAAATACTCTTCAAACTAGGTATTGATTCCACGTAATTAGCATTCCCTTTTTCTAGCACATGATAAGTTTGTTGCATTTCTTCTTGCAAAGTTCCTCATGAAATCCAATTATAAAGATTCTACCTATGGGCTTTCAATAATAGGTTACTCTCACTTTGTCTTCCATTAATTCCATATTATCATCAAATCTCATTATTGTTATTTCTTTTGGTAATTCAGCTAATGACTCCATAATAATGCATATTCTTGCAAAATTTATTCTTTTGGTCTCTATAGTTGCTTTATTAAGCAATATTGGTCTTCTAATTGAGCTATTAAGGTAGCTAAGACCTTTAGTGGTCCAATATTCGAATGGGATGTCATGCATACATATCCATAGAGGCATATTTGATTGTTTCAAATCTTAAATTCTAGTTCCAGGTCTCCAAGGATAGACCAAAAATGGTTTTTGGTTAACATGTCATGGTCTAATCTCTATGATATCAATAACTACATCAAGAGAATTAAAATGAAATGCCATGGTCTAGCTTTTAATATAGTATTTAGCAACCTATACTTTTTCCAATTATTAGCAGATCAATTTTTCCAATTAGGAAAAGGTACCCTCTTATCCAAGAAGAATCTAACAAGAGTCAATTTACATTGTTCCACTCCTACATGAAGGATGGATAAGGGTGTGGAGACAACTCGATGTTCAAGCATAGGATTTAGGGGGAAGAAAGTGAGTTTGGTTTCAGCATTACGGTTCCCAGCTACTTACACCCAGGTGCACTTAGAAGAAGGTTCTATGCTAGAAGATGAAGGACGCATAGGTGTTAGATTGAGAGTTACAGGATTGGCATGTGAAGAAGGAGAGGGAGGTAAGGGTAGGAAATCTTTTGAATTAGAATGCATGGTTAATGAATGTTGGTTAAAAGGATCAATTATTAGTCCAAGACAATTCGTAAGGCCAGGATAGGAGTATAATGAGAGGTAGGAGAGCACCCAAAAAAGAGTAACATGAAATAGGCCAAAAATAAGAAGAAAAAACCAAAGGAAAAAAAACAATAGAGGTAAGAGGAAATGTACCAGGAGGAACATATAGAATGAAAGGTAACAAAGAATGAGTAGAAGTTATGTGTGGTTCATGGGAAGATCATATTCAGGGTAGGAGCATCTTCACAAGTTTAGGATCCATCTTAAAAGATGCTTTCTACATCTTAATTTTGCTTACGGAGAGGTTTTCCAACCTTGCTATCCTAATGCATTCCCATCACCTTGATAAATATATTTAGTTTCCATACTTGGATAATTCTTTTACACCTGTAATTGTACAAATGATAGATGCATAATTGATTATATTTATACTCCATATTTGATGTATTTTTGCTTGATATTTTATACTTTTATTGTATCTGTGGTACTTAATTCGCTACAAGTGTGTTTATAGCTTATAATTTCCTTCATGGACTAAAAAGAGAATTCAAATGAAAATTTGGCATAAAATCTAAAGTGTGTAGATTTACAAATTCTGGAGATTTTGGGTTATGTATGGTTTGATTCATGATTGTATATCACCCTGTGCATCTTCTAAAACCCTAAAATTTGCTGTAAAAATACATGTTCAGGGGCAAAATGGGAGAAGAGACATTAGAAGGCGATTACAAAGCCAAAGATCATTTAAAAGTGACAATTTTGAATCAGAGAGGTGAAAAACATGAAGAAATCATCAAAAGATCCATCAGAATACAAGATTTAACCTCTACCTTACAAGAATATTTTATTAAAGACAATCAGGGAGATTTAGAATTATGAATCTATTACTTTCAATTTTTTATTTATATTTATGTTTGATTTTGTATTCTATGATGTGTAACTAAATTCTTTTAGCATCTAGGTTAGATGAACCCTAGTTTTATGTAATAACATGTTTTGATTCTTTTATTAATGCAATTGTTTAGATTGATATATTGTGATTCAATTAAGTTTCTATTATATGTTCTAATAAATCCAAAATATTAGTGCATAATCTGATTTTGTAACATAAAGATTGAAAAATCTTATAAGTGAATAGACCTATCATAATTGGAAGGAGTTGATTGCAACCTTAGAAACAGGATTACATAAATCCTCCAGATTAGGATCAAGCCGAATAGTTGGATTCATAACTCAATAAAGCAATCCTATAAAATTTAACCTAAGTAACTCAGTTGATAACCTTAGGATTAGTTGTTATTAGACTCAAAAGCGACTATAAGCATACCATAGGAGTCTACATAGTCTAATAAATCAATAAAACAATTATATAATAAAAGATCAATCAATTAAAGGTATTTAGGGGGATTCAAAACTTAGAAAACTAATTCTTGATATTGATAATTTCGTAAGTGATTTCTTAATTCTCTATTTAATCTTCCTACCTATTTTGTTTCATTTGCTTAAGTTTTATTTTATTTAATTAAAAATCACAATCAAATTCATAGACTAGTTAATAGGATAAAGGTGACTACCAATATTCATTGTCTTCATGGGATCGACCTGTACTTGAGGTACTAGCGACAGCTATACGTTGCACTAGTGGTTATTTCTTAATTAACACTTAGAAAAAGTAAATCAAGTTTTTGGCATTGTTGCTGGGGACTTTGATATTAGGAATACTTAAATGCTATTACTCTAGTCCCTATTTATTATTTTTTGTATTTTTGGCTTATCATTTAATTATCTTTTGAACTTATTTACATTAACAATGTGTTTGTGGTTTAATTAAGAATTAAGATTTAACTTCATAGTCACAACTCACAATGAAAGGATTGAGACAATACTTTTATGGGAGCCAGCATCGTCTTCGCAATCTATAACGTCACCATATGGGAGAGAAAGGTTTTGTCACATGTTTTCAAAGAACTGATATCCAAACCATACTGCAACATTTGTAGGAGTAATTTTTACGATCATGAATGTTGAGCACTGAACTCTATGTGGGAAAGATCGAGCATGTACAACCAACATCAAAGTGCACTATACGAGAATGCTTATAATTCAAAGTAGAGGAACTCTTATATTCATCGATGGAATGATTACACTTCAGGTAAATACTTATAGCACCAAATACCTCCAGTTAACAAGCCAACTCTGGAATATATGATGGCTGATTTCATTCAAGAATCAATCGTGAGACATCAAAAAATAGAGGCTTATATATAAAATATGGTGAATCAGGTGGACTAATCGAGGAACATATTATCTGACAGACCTTACAAAATGTGGAATGACAATCACCCCTAGAAGTGAAAAAGAGTTCCCAGTAGAAGAAGAAGAGGAAAAGGAAAAGGAAGGAAGTACTACCAATAAATTAATGAAGAGGGAAGGAAGTACTATGGATAAATTAATGGAACTCCTTATTGAAATGAAAGGTAAGCGATGCAAATTTGAAAGTGAAGAAAAGACAAAGGTTGGCTTCATAAATGGAGTGACATTCTAAGAAAAACTTCTAGAAGAAGAAAAAGTCTCCATCCAAGAAGAGGAAGTAGGGAGTGGTAGGATGTAATTTAAGAAGATGATCCAGAAGCCTTTGTTCAGGAAGAAGAAGAGTGGATAGAGGTGGTTAAGGAAGGAATAGTAAAGGAATCAAGTAGGTAAACTACTGATGAGGCATTGGTAGTGACTTTAAGTACAGAGGGTTCTCACTTCCTCAAAGACAAAATATTCAAGTTAATCGATGACTCAGGGAGTTTTTTTTATTCCCTATATTATTAACATTTTGTCATTAAAAAGGGCATTAATGCATGCAGTTGCACTTATTAATTTGATAAATTATGTCATTATTATCTTACAATAGGTTGCTTACTTATAGGCTACAAACTCTTATACAGAGAAACAAATGGAATCAAGCCGCTGATTATAGACCTAGGATGAGGGTGACATGCAGGATACGTTAAGCTAATGATGTTAAAGAAGCATAACATGGGAGGCAACCTATGAATTAGGATAGATTTTATTTTATGTTATTTTGTTTTCATGTTTTTTAATTATTTTTTTATTTTTATTATTATCTTTATTTTATTTTATCCTTTTATCCCTTTTTCTTTTATATTTTGCAAGGATTTAGTTTACTATTGAAAGGATTAAAAATATAAAAAAATCATCATATTCAAGAAAATACCATAACCCTTCGCACTTATTTTATATACTTTTATTGTTTACATTAGGGACAATGTACAAATTAAGTGTGGGGAAGGGATTCATGATTTTTAACAAATTCTTTAAACTTGTAATAATCCTTCTTATAATATTTTACAAACTGATATCTCGACTTAATTGAAATCTATCTATAAATACACTATTTCATTGTTGAATAATAATTTGAAGTGGTATTAGAATAACATTAATTTTCTAAGTCACATTTTTAGTATTCATTGAAATGACCAAATTGAATGATATTGCATATTATTATACACATATAAACCCTTCCTTTTCATGAGCTTTTAAGCCTAACATTGAAATTTTCAAAATTTTAAACTCTTTTTATTCCTTTATATGTATTATCATGTTTTAATATAATGATTATAGAACTTGTTTTTATTTCGCATATTGAGACCATATTAGAAGCACTTACATGATAAAGACACTTAGGTTCAACAACTTGTTTTAGCCTTTTTTTTTATATTTACCATATCTATAATTTTATGCCTTAGGAATAATCAAGTTGAGCCTTAGCCTTTTTCATTGTTATTAACCCACATTATTAACCTTTATCCTATTATTCTTGAAGACCTTTTTATTATTTTGAACCTTGAACATTATTTACTTGTTTTAGACTTGAAATTCTTGAAAGGTCCATTATTTCTTTAATTATGGTATTGAATGCTTAAATTATTATGTTTTGATTGATTAAAAAATAAAAATATGAGCATAAGAAAAAAATGTGAATAAGTATATGGTACCAATAAAGTTACACTAAAAGGACCTATGTTTTTTGTAAACAAATATTGTAATTTTCCTTTAGTAATTTCGTTCAAATTCACATCTTATCCCAACCATACCGTATCTAAGCCCTATCAAAACTATATAAAGACCTTTTGATTTTTGTTTCTAGTTTATACATAAGTGGTGGAGATGTGATAATATTGCAAGCTTATGGTAAGAATATTACTATACATTGATTGAGGGTTTGGTACGTTTCACCCTAAACACTTGAGCACATTGAGTGAAATCTTGTTGAGGGTGTAAAGCTTTATGATTTTGATTTCAATGCAATTATTGATGTGATTATTTTTAATACTAACTTAGAAAGTTAATTTTAGGATAATTTGATTCTAATTTGATTCAATAGGATATGATGACTTAGTGTATAAATGGAAACGTTGATTGATAAGGGATTGATGTTGTAAAATTGATAATTTTGATTATTGTGTGCTTGACAACAAGAAAAAGCTTCACTGTGGGGATGATTGATAGATGCATAATTGATCATATTTATATCCATTATTTGATTTTTTTCTTAATTTTTTATAATTCTATTGTATATTTCATACTTAATTCGCTTCAAGTGTGTTTATAGGTTATATTTGCCTAAAAAAAGTTGAATTTGGATGAAAACATGGCGTAAAACAAATATTTGAAGCATTGAAGGTATACAAGGTCATGCATCAACCAGTGTACTTCTCTTCGGACATACATATTTGCTAATTCTGGAGATTTATAAATTAGAATCCTATAAAAAAAAGACATTTTCAATATTTATGATGATTAAAAAAAGGAATATTGATGATATTTTCAAGTATTCGTAGATGGATAGCCATCAGATCAAATAAGTGGATGACTGACAACTAAAAGAAAGGTTATATAGTGGTGAAGGCACATTGCATCAACAACAATTGGACTTTATATAATTAAATATTGAGATAAATTTTTTTTTAAAATAAAACTATTGAAATAGTTTTAAAACCGGACGGACCTGACCGGATCGTCGAGTCTGACCAAAAATGTTTAAACCAGCCAGTTTTTATATAGAGAGGTTATTAGGTGAAACCGAACCCGACCACTGACTGGTTCAAACTTTTTCCGATCAGACTGGACGGTCCGATCTGATTTTTAAAACCTTGGTTCTTATCTCTCAAATTGAAAGAGGTACTATCTCAATTATCTACATAATACACGGCAAATTGATTAGTCAAGGAATAATATTTGTGACTTTTATACCCTCAACCAATTATGTCCTAGAATGGCCTAATACATAGTACCACTTCCACAAATAATATTTTACAAATCTTGTGAAAATTGCTTCAATTTCGAGAAGTTGAATAATCTCCTTAGCATAATATTTTCCTTGAATTGGATGTGATTCAAGTAGATAGATTGAAAAGTTTGAAAAAGCAATAAGAAAAACATGGGCAAATGATGTTTAATTTATCCCCCATCAGACTAATAATAACAGTTTGAAATTAAGTTTCCAAGCAAAGCACTAGCTTTGGTGGTTGGCTTTCTTTTTTAAAATTCAAAATCAAACCTCTAAACAAATGAAGCTTCTTTGCAAACAACAAATGAAAATTCTCAATATTTAGCAAAGTGGTGGAATTGAGACAAGTGATTGAATTGAGAATTTAATTTAGCAAAAGAGACAAAGGAAAAATTATCGATAGGAAAGGGATAGACAAGTCACCTTTTGGTGTGAAACACTTGATTTTATAGTTGGTGGGAAAACAGCATTCTGGAGAACTCAACAAACTCAAGTTTTGTAGCTGGTGCAAAATAATTGGAGGGTTGAAGAGAAAGATGGCAACATTCTATTATGCAAAAAGGAGCAATCTGTAACACTCACAACAAAAATTCAAAAACCATAATTATCCAAATATTTCCCAAAGCATACCAATAATCTTCAAATTCTTCATTAGTTTTAAAAGAGAGGATTGTTTGTTAGATACAACAGTATTCTATATAACAGAATTATCGAAGCTGTCACATTCAAAAATATATACAGTCAAAAACTTTACACAATTAAACTACTGGCCCCCACCTATTCTGTACTCTGTCAATCACATACACTGGGGTTATCAACAATCACTGGATCTCCTAAAAAAATAATGGCAAGAGGTGAGCTGCCAACTTAGTAAGGATAACCGACCTTACTCTTAAAACCAAGTAACTCAATAATTAATTGTAACACTTAGTCTACCGATTAAATCATACATATAATAAGTATATACACAACAATCCTTAGCCAAACTATTAACAAAGATCTCAAAAATTTCACCAAATGATGATTACATAAATATTAATTTCAACTACCATTTATGTTTTATTCCAATATTTAATTAAATTGCCTAGACCTAGCTTAATGACATGTGCTTAATTAATTGTTTTATTATTTTATAACACTTAGCGATTAATGAAATAAAATTTCTTAAGATACTCATTTTGACTAGTTTGTGATTTTAGGCACAATTTGAAAGCAAAGAAGTTAAAGTGAGTTGAAAGCATGACTTTTGGATCATTTTTTAAAGATTAATTTTCACTTGTCTTCATGGAATAAGAAGAAGAAAATTAAGACGAGAAGGAATAAAAAAAGAAAACACGAACAAGAAAATTCCAAGTTGCTCATGGCAAAGAAGCAGAAAAGTTGTGCATGGAATACAAGAATTAATGGCAGCAAAGTAAGAGAAGAAAAGAAGAACAAAAGCCAAGGGAAGCTACAACAATACGGCAGCATGTAGGAAGAAGGAGGACCAAAATGACATAGCAACACAAATGGGAAGCAGCGACACTTCAAGATCGAAACGATAGCAATGTGGAGAGAAGGCGTAGTCTGCGTTTCACACAGACGTCCTACAGAAACGAAGACATTTCTATCAATTTTGCTAGAGGGTTTTAAAAGAAGGTAAATAATAGCATGGCCACAAGTTTTAATTCGTCACATCAATAGCACAGTGAGGAGAGAACAGTAGGGTGATATAAATAGAGAGTAAGGAGGCGTAGTGAATAGAGCAATTAAGGGTCTTCAGTAGGTTTATTAATGGGGGCTGAAGCATTTTTCTGGGAGAGATCCATGGAAGGCTAGACATCCCGATACTAATTCGGAGGTGACATCGACACCGATCACCTGGGTTAAGTGTATTTCATATTTTTGTTGTTTCTTTCTCTCCTATTAAATTGATTGTGTTATCCTAGGTATAAAGATTTGGGTTGTCTATGGATAATCAGATTTTCGTTATTATTCAGTTATTTGTATATGAACCCATTGGGTATTGTGAAAAGATGATTTTAATGCGTTCATTGAATAGTTTATTTATAAACCCCATTGCTAGAAGTTTGATATAATTTGTAATTGTTATGTTGAAATTCATGTGTAGCGACTAATGATTTGTAATCATTAGGGATAATATGACCTAGGTTAAATGGCGCATCATATGTGGTTGTTGCCTTGATTAATCAGTTTTTCTAATTTGTAATTCTACTGCCTAATCAAATCTAGAGATCGTATCCTAGGTTATTCAGTGGTTAGGTTTAATTAACAATCGTATCTTAATTAAACAAAACCTAAGGAAAAACTATGGTTAATTATTAACCCACGATTAATAGTTGCTAGGAAAGATTTGAGAACTAATATGCTTAATTAAGGTGTAGTCTGAGATTAAACCAAAAAATCGGGTCCCTACCAAATTTCCCTTATCATTTTTTGCATTTTTTCTTTAATTTGTTTTCATTGTGTTAGTTTTATTTTATTTTCTTATTTCAAAATCCTAACCTCCTTTTTTCCTAAACACCGATTAATTTCATTTCAACAACTTTACACACACTCTCTGTAGGATCAACCTAGAATCACCACTATTATAGTAATAGTCTAGTTATTTTATTTTGACTAGCATTACGACAAGCTGTTAATTTTTGGCATCGTTACCGAGGAGTGCAGTGTTTTAGTTTTTGTTTGTGATTTTAATTAGTGTTTTGTATATATTTGTTCATAATTTATTTCTTTTTAGTTATTTCGTGATCTTTTCATTTTTTTGTTTCGTATTTTTGAAAAAAATTAAAAAAATTCATGGATGAAAGTAATTTTTTTATCTCACATTCTCAATCCTATAACAACATTTGGACTGATTAACCTAACTTTTGTTTTGGATTTGATAATCATCAGAATTACTTCCATGATAGTTTGTAGGACACATAGTAATTTTCGTGTGGACTAGAAGCTTCTTATCAAAACTTAGGTATATCTCTAGAAGAATTGATGAATGTTGTGATTGCTAACAATCTCCAATTTCAACAAAGCCTACAACAGCTGTTACAACAGTTCCAGCAGGAAATGAGGCACATAACGTCTAGAAACCAAAATGTGGCAAGGCAACTAGATGAGATGGCAACGAGGACTGACTACCCAGAATCACAAATGAAAGAGGAGCAGCCATATCAACTAGAGGTATACCCAATGGACGTTAGTGTGGAAACCTTACAAAGTAATGAGGAGCTTGAGAATTTTGAGGTCAATCATCAACGAATTACTTGTGTCAAAGAGTTGAGGAGGAGCTCGAGGCAGAAAAAGCTATATCTTTTAGCTCAGAGGTAAATATTGAAATTTTGTTGTTGAGAATGACTCTTTATTTTTACCTAGAGGTTGAATGAATTAAACGAGAAGGAAAAAGATGAAGAGACATTCGAGATCTTTCAAGAAAGCATGGACTCAGTAGAGATCGAAAGTCTAAGGATAGGGAGGACGCTAAATGGGAATGATGATCAACTAAGGTCATATCTGGAGCAACCTCGTGCGGAAGTGGCACTAACTGTAATACTTGAAGATCACAATTTTATCACACGAGGAGAAGGAGTCAAACCAGCAACCCTAAACAAAGGCGCTTCTTAGGAGGCAACCCAAGGGAAGTAAATTTCTTTTCCTTTACATTTCTGCGTTACCTTTTATATGCATCTGTGTTTTTGATTTTGTTTGTTTACTTCTTTTAAGTTTTCAATCAAAATGAAAGAAAGAATAAAACAAACAAACAAATATTTTCTCATTTTCTGTTGCTTCTGGGATTATATAGTCATGATTAGATAATGAATTGATTAGAAAATTTCATAGCAACTTTAGCATGTATTTTTTACTCTTATGATTGGTTGATATGCATTATCTTTAGAAGAGTAGTCACTAGTGGTAGACAAAGCCAGTGAGATTTTAAGCTTTATTAGACTAACACATCATATCAGTCTCATTGTCTTTTAATAATGTGTGACCTTTATGACATGTACATCCTAATTTTGCCTTGAATTTCTATTCGAGACGACATTTTTATCACATGCATTAACATAGAAATGATTAGGCTTTCTTTTTTTCAAACTACATTAGCCAAATAGCCTACCCTATTGACATGTTTTTTCCCTTGTTAACCCCTTTTGAACTTTATACCTTTCTTTTTGTATAAACCAGATTTTATACTTTTAAACTTAACCAAATTTCTTACCTAAGTTATAAAGCTAGTCGAACATTGGTGAGTTTGTGGATGTACAAAAGTATAACTAAGGGGGTGTACATATGTGTGGGTTGGTTACTATTGGGATGTTTTGTTATGTCTTATCATTTAAATTTCCATGTTAATGTAGTTACTTTTAATGTAAAAAGAGAGAAAGGAAAAAAACACAAGAAAAAAACACAAGAAAATAAAAGAAAAGAAAAGAAAAAAGAAAGAAAAAGAAAAAATGTTTAAATAAATTTATCAAGGAGGAAGTGCATATGAGTTTACAAAGTTGTTCATAATTAATGCATCTTCTTAGAGTTGTAATGAATGTGATATTTGAGTATGTTGAATATGAGGTAGATGTTGGCTTAGAAGGTTCACTTTTACGGTTTCAATGTATTTTTGGCTTAAATTGTATAAGTAATTCCTTCAGATTGATATATACTTCACGTGATTTGTGAGAGAGAGCTGAATTGAGTTATGAAATATAAATGTTATATTCGTCATAACTGACGGTACCTAGTTTTGTATGAGTGTGAACTTGTGCACTTGATGTCATATTGAGTGTTGCATTTGTTTCACTAGCTTTAATGACTTTCATGCTACTTGACCCAAATATATCTCACTTTACCTTTGCTCACCTGCATTACAACCCTAAAAAGTCATTTAATTCATGATTTTGTATGCGAACATTAGTAGTGGAGAAATGAAATAATATGCAAAGTTATGGATTGTCATGATCATGAATGGTGTTAAGTGTACCCGTTGATATATTTTAGTTAAACACATTTTCTGAGTCTACCATTAGATTGCTCAGTTTTTGAAGATGATGAATATTGATTGATCACGAGTAAAAGCTTGGAACGTTAAATTCTTGCTAGGATTTTTGGAAGTCATTATCTTTGTTTATGATTATGTATTCTTGGAAAATATGGGAAATGAGTAAATGTTATTTTTGGCTATGAGCTTAATTTTGATGTTTTACCCAAGGACGGTCAAAAGTTCAGCGTGGGGGAAATTGACATGTGCTTAACCGATTGTTTTATTATTTCATAATGCTTAGTGATTAATGATATAAAATTGCTTAAGATACTTATTTTGACTCGTATGTGATTTTAGGCACAATTCGGAAGTAAAGAAGTTAGAGTGAGTTGAAAGCATGATTTTGGGGGCATTTTTTAATATTAATTTTCACTCGTCTTCATGGAACAAGAAGAAAATTAAGACAAGAAAAAAAATAAAACACAAACAAGAAAATTCCAAGTTGCTCACGGCAAAGAAGCAGAAAAATTGTGCATGGAATACATGCAATTTACTTTAATTAATGGAAGCACAGTAGGAGAAGAAAAGAAGAACAAAAGACAAGGGAAGCTACAACAATACAATAGCGTGTGGGCAGAAGGAGGACCAAAACGATATTAGCGTAGATGTGAAGCAACAGCACTTCAAGACCGAAATGACAACAACATGGAAAGAAAACGACGTTTGCATTTAACACAAATGTCCTGCATTTCACGCAGACATCCTATAGAAATGCAGACATTTCTGTCAATTTTTCTATAGGGTTTTAAAAGAAGGTGAATAGTAGCATGGCCACAAGGTTTAATTCATCACATCAATAGCACAGTAAGGAGAGAACAGTAGGGTGATAGAAATAGAGAGTATGGAGGCACAATGAAGAGAGCATCTAGGGGTCTTCAGTAAGGTTATTAATGGGGGCTGAAGCATTTTCCCGAGAGAGACCCATAGATGGCTAGACATCCAAATGTAAGTTTGGAGGTGACATCAACCTCAACAACCCGGTTAAATGTATTTCATAATTTTGTTGTTTTTTCTCTCCTATTGAATTAATTGTGTTATCCTAAGCGTAGGGATTTAGGTTATGTATGGATAATCAAATTTTTGTTATTGTTCGGTTATTTGTGTTTGAACTCATTGGGTATTGTGAAAAGATTATTTTAGTGCATTCATTGAATCGTTTATTTACAAATCATTGCTAGAATTTCAATATAATCTATAATTGTTATGTTGAAATTCATATTTAGCGACTAATGATTCGTAATCATTAGGGATAACATGACCTAGGTTAAATGATGCATCGTATGTGGTTGTTGCCTTGATTAATCGGTTTTCCTAATTCATAATGCTACTGCCTAATTAAATCTACAGATCGTATCCTAGGTTATTCGATGGTTAGGTTTAACTAACGATCGTATCTTGATTAAACAAAACTTAAGGAAAAACTCAGGTTAATTATTAACCCACGATTAATAGTTGCTAGGAGATTTGAGAACAACAAATCAATGAAATATGCTTAATTAGAGTGTAGATCGAGAGTGAACCAAAAAATTAGGTCACTACTGAATTTCTCACTTTTATCATTTTTTGCATGTTTTTTTAATTTATTTTCATTATGTTACATTTATTTTATTTTCTTATTTCAAAATCCAAACCGATAGACTCACCATTGCTAAAGTAGTAGTTTAGTTATTTTATTTTGACTAGCGTTACGACGTGCTGTCACTTAACCTAGTAGGCGTACATCCAATGGTCTACTGGCTCATCTCATCATAATCTCTCATCATTAGAAACGTGATTAAATGTATAAATATCGGCACAAGGTACCTCAATTTCTCAATGTTCACCCTAGCACTACTACAGTACGTAACCATCAACACAAGATATCCCAGTACCACTCTAGTTCCTAGTCATCAGCATAGGACATCTCCGAGACTCAGGATGCCCCAGTATCTGCTCCATGAATGAATACCTAGCCACCACTCACTCATATCAACTCAACCTATCTATTTAAAACCATCGAATATAGCCTATCATAAGCAAGCCTCCGATTCTCGATTTTCACTAATTATTCATAACTTATTATCCATTAGTTTCTATTTAATTAACACACTTCCCATTAACTTAACAAGCAATACACCTCAGAAAACGTAACAAAATATAACAATGAAACACCTTAAACTGCATTAATTATTTGATAATTAAAGTAAATATAATTCATGTATGTAATTATTAATAATTAATTAAATTAATGACTAATTCAAAATATAATTTATTAAGAACAAACCGGTACTTAATTTTAAAAATAAAGTTCAAGGTTATCCTTACCTCGATTTCAGACTCAATTAATTGACAGTCCAAATTACCTCTTAATCAAATCTTCGAACCTAAAATTTACAAAATTGTATTAGACTAATTTACAAAAAAATTCTAACCCAATTATACTTAATAATCCAACGTTATTCTCGCTTCCAATTTATTCTTAATTATAAAAATAATATTCTTACTAACCTAACCCCTATAATTACTAAAATACCTATAACTAATTAAAAGTCTCAGTTTACCCTCATTCATTTCAATTAATACCAAAAATGTCCTTGCAACTAAATTTCATATTTACCCTTTACTTTTCTACATTCCCTATTCTGTTCCTATATGCAACTTAAATTTTCAAAAGATGTCATTGCCTTCACCCTCCCCTCTTCTTCTTTCTATTCTTTTATCAATTTTTCAACCACATTTTTTCCATTTTTATCCCTTCATGCAACTTCAAATTATTGTCTCAATCAACCACAACATGCAATCCAACTATAAACTAGTGTAAGATAATCAAAAATCAAAAATACAATGACATAATAGTTGCTAGAACTTTTACCTAAGTGTAAGGCACTATAAAGTTATCAACCTGCACAACTCCCTCCAATTTATGCAAAACAAACAAAATAAAGAAACTTATGAGGAAAAAGTTAGATGCAGATTAAAGAGTCTTTCTAGACAGCCGAAAATTTGAGAGAAAAGTGAAGGTGATTTTCATATGTGCTATACTAATTTTCAGATTCTGGTTTTGTTTATACATGTTTAAAGGTTTGTGGATTGGGTTGAGCAGTCGGTCAATTTATGTTAATGGATAGGCTTTACACAATCAACTAATGTTATTAAAGAAAAACAGTCCGGTGCAAAACAATCTAAGGGTTGAAGAGAAAAATGGCAGCAATAGTAGCAGTAACTAATTCTTAAATTCAAATGAGTTAGGGTTTATTATTTCATAATTTTTTTGTTTTACTTAATATTAATTAATTAATTACAATTAAAATGACAGGTAAAATGGATGAAAGGTTTGAAAAAATGAAAGTTTAAATATTCAATTACTACTTTTAAAATTCAAGTTATAATTAAAATTAGGTAAAAATTAGAAATTTTTTATATAATTAAAACTCCATTAAGGTTCAAAGAATAATGAGTACCGTTGTAATATCAAAAATTAATGTAAAAATAAAAATATCTATTTTATATAAAATATTAAGATGCAAATCTCAGTTTGAGTAGATATAAATGAATTAAGAAAGTTTTCATGAACGAAATGTCTAAAGACAAATATGTGAAATTTACGTTTCAGTTCACCAAAATCCTTACATGTCATAGATTACTGTCTTTAAGTTAAAATGACCTCCCGTAACAGTCAATTGCCGCTGGCATTGTGCATGTTAATTCAGGTCTGTCGACTAATTCGCTTGATGGCCAAAAAACAGCAATTCAGCATCCAAAAAAGGTCTTCTAGCCCAACTTATAGTCCAGCAATGAATTTCTAGTCTACTTAACTAATTAACACCTCAGCTTAACCCAGGTGTAGCCTCTGGGAACAACGGTTTTCTGATAGACCTTTGAATTCAGTAAGAATCAATATCTGGGCTGTATTTGAATAGGCATAATTAAAAAAGTATGCAATGAAATAGTTCGAGTTTATGGACAGTGTAATAGGAACTAAATGTACATGATTTACATTCGCTACTGCCCATGGATGGTGCAATTACTCGAGTTTTCAGGAATCACATATCAAGTTGGTTGGTTCGCATATAACGTACATCGGTAACTCATATTTTGCACCTGCCAATTACGAAGGTCCGCAAATGATTAGAAAATAGGGAATGAACGAAGATTATCCATAACCTTTTATACATAAGATGATAACCAAAGTTATAAGCCAAAATTTAAATTTGAGTCACAGTAACTCCTGGTTTTCTAGGGAAAATACTGTCTCACAAGCTCCATCATTTTCTATAGAATATTGGGCTCAAGCGGAAAACTTCCCCTAACAAACAATTGAAAAGGATTCTTTACCTCTCTCATCGTAGCATACTGTCAAATCAGCGTTCTGAACAATTACACCCGCGCTGTCTACGATGGCTTGAGCAAGGGCTAGGTCAGCTTCAGCAGCAGCTCGAAGTGCATCCCAAATCTCTAATATCCAAAAAGATCATACTTGTATTAAGGATTTTCATATGAAATTTTCCACCATATTATCATTCAAATATTTTGTTCACAACTTTATGCCATTATTAGGATAAAAATCACTTTATTGCTTTCACCAAAAGGTTTGTATCTGTACCGCAAAACCGTTACTTGTATTTCCAGAAGTTATACAAATTTACATAAACAAAACTATTTAATAAAGAAATACAGTCTGTTACAGTCCCGTGATTGAGATCGAGTGACAGGGAGATGAACTACGAAATCCTCCTGTAGATTCTGAGAGAGGGATTGGTTACATGGTTTTCTGCCTTTATGACCTATGTTGAATGATAAGGATGGGATCGTTGGAAAGGGAGAACCCAAAGATCTCGTGAATTGAAACAGGGATAAAATTGTTCATTGCCTTCCATTCTCCATCATACAGTGATTTAAAGAAAAGGATCGTAACTAGTTCCTACAAACTAGGAACCCACTACTCTACGATTACATGATCTGAACTAAAAGATAATTAAACCATTATCCATTTGATCACAACTTGACTCCTAACACAATTAAAATTGAAATAGCAATTAACAACTACGTAGACAAGTGACAATTGCACAGCAATTGCACCACTGGAAGGCAAGACGTAACAACCAACACCAAGTTCTAGCGTTATGCTTCCATGCTGCCATGTTTGCAATAAACCAGCCCTTTGAAAGTGGGATCTTCATTTCTGCACATAACATCACCGCCCCTATGAAAATCGCACTTGTCCTCAAGCGCAAATGAAGGAAAACAAGACTTGAGGGTTGCAACATCTTCCTAAGAAGCTTCCACAGGGGACAAGCCTGCCCAGTGCACTAACACCTGGGGCTGATTTTTAAACAAACGGTCATCAAGAATAGCCTGGGAAAGGAATGAATCTCACCCTTTGATAGAGTCGGTAAAGAGGGCTCAATAGGAACTGAGCTTCCATGGAAAGGCATGAGACAGGGGACATGAAATACTGGGTGCAATTTGGAAGTGAAAGGTAGATCGAGCTAATATGCCATAGCACCAATTTGAGCAAGAATACGAAAGGGGGTATAATAGTGAGGAAAGAGCTTAGAATACCTCTTTGCAGCGAGAGTAAGCTGGCGGTGAGGATGTAATTAAGGAGGACCAAATCATCTGGTTGGAATTTAACTTCCCAATGTTTGGCATCATAAATAGCCTTCATGGAGTTATGAGCTTGCAGCAAGCAGTCTCGGAGATCCTTTAAAACCAAATCTCGTGCCCTTAATTCCTAGTCAACAGCCTCTAATTTCGCAATCACAAGACAATAAGAAAGCATGGTGGGTGGTGGCCACCCATAAACAACTTCAAAGGGTGTGGCTCCTAGTGATGAGTGAAAGCTTGTCTTGTTAACAGTATTCCACCCAAGGTACCCATTGGACCCAACGACAAGGACGATCATTAGTAAAACAGCAAAGGTAAATTTCAGTTGTGTGGTTCACGATCTCAGTTTGACCGTCACTTTGAGGAAGGTGGCCGGAACTGAATGCTAATTTGGTGCTGCTGAGTTGAAACAATTTAGTCCAAAAAGAGCTGGTAAAAGTAACATCCCTAATTCAGGCAATCCATGAAGCTTGAAAATATGATCATAAAACAAACAGGCCACACTCATAACAATATATGGTGGGAAAGAGGAAGGAGATGGGCATATTTGGAGAAGCGATCCACGAGAACCAATAAGACATTTTTGCCCTATGACATCAGAAGGCCCTCAACAAAATCCATTGAGATATTGGACCAAACTTGTAAGGGAACCAGAAGAGGTTGGAGAAGCCTTGCTAGTTGCAAGGGATTCAATTTATTTTGTTAGCAAGTGGGACACTACTGCTCAAATGCACGAACTGATGCCTTCATACCCTTCCAATAGAAGTCTTGGGCGATGCGATGAAGGGTTTTGTGATACCCTTCATGACTGTTGCATGCCCAGTAGCTAAAATAGATGCGACCAATGGAGAATCTTGCAACAAGTAAACCCGCTTCTTATAAAAAATCAGTCCATCACTACCCAATAGCTTCATCCTGGCAAATTCTGTATGAGTTGCTGCAATTGTTCTAACTGTTGTATTTCACTCCGAATAGAATCAAAAAAATGCAAGTGCAGCCTGGAAATCACAGCAAGATGAGATTGATCTTCTAACTAGCGTGAGAGGGCATCTACCACCTTATTGTACTTGTCAGCACGATACTCAAATGTGAAATCAAACCCCAACAATTTACTCAACCAATGCTGCTGTGGGGAAGTGAGAATGTGCTGGTCTAGCAGAAATTTGAGGATGTAGAGGTCAGTCCGAATCAAAAAATGTCATCCCCACAAATATGCTCGCCAATGATGTACTACCTTGACCAACCCAATCAACTCCTCATAAGTTGGAACACCCTTGTATCAAGAAGGAAGTTGATGGCTTGTTGAAGAACTGCACCCATGCCTACATCCGAAGCGTCACACTCTAGCACAAACAATTTGGTGAAATCAGGAGGCTCTAAGACAAGGGTGTTAACCATGGCGGCCTCCTTCAACTGTTCAAAGGATTTGGAGGTTGCATTCATCCATTGAAATGAGTTTTTTTTGCAACATGTTGTCAAGGGTGCTACGATGGACCCATAATATTGTACAAATTTTTCGTAGTATCCTATAAGCCCCAAGAATCCACGCAACCATTTTACAATGCTGCGCCATTCAAGCATGGCCGCAATTTTACTCTGATCCACTGCTACTCCTTTCTCTGAAATGATGTGTCTAAGATAAGACACCTATGTCTAGGCAATAAGACACCTGGACTTCTTGAGGTACAACTGATGAGTTCTCAAGCGCTCAAAAGTTGTCCGCAAATGAAGAGGATGTTCTTCCCATGATTTACTGTACACAAGGATGTCATCAAAAAATACTAGAATAAACTTGCATAAATGGAGCTAAAATACCTCATTCATCAAGGCTTGAAAAGTGCTCGGAGCATTAGTGAGACCAAACAGCAATGACCAAAAACTCGAAATGCCCATGGTGGGTTTAGAATGCAATTTTCTCCACGTCTGTTAGGCACATTCGAATTTGGTGATATCTTGAACGCAATTCAAGTTTGGTGAAAAACTATGCTCCGTGCAACTATTCCAATAGTTCATCAATCACCAGAATGGGGAATTTATCTTTGACTGTCTTTAAGTTTAAGGCCCTGTAATCTACACAGAATCTCCAAGTTTTATCAGCCTTAGCAACAACTAGAATAGGGGAAGAATAAGGGACTGACTGGGCCTTTTAATGTCGCACTCCAACATTTCTTGGCACTGCTTCTCAATTTCATCTTTCTGAGCATAGGGGTATCGGTAAGGGTGAACGATCACTGGACCGCTTCCTGGCTCCAGCATAATGCAACAGTCGCAACTCGAGCCAGTGGAAGGCTGTTGGGCTCTTGAAATACGGAATCAAATTCCTCTAGGAGTCTTTGCAAATCGAAATCCATATAAGACTTCAATTCAATGGTTTGACTCATGGGTGTGTGATTAGGAGTATCTATTCCCTGTAATTCCAATACTCTTCCATTTTCTATAAACGTCATCGTTTTGTCCCTAAAATTCTATAAAATCAGCCCTGAGGACTAAAGCAAATTGACTCCCATCACAAGATGATACTGCTGCTTGAACTCCTCCCAAGAGATTCTAGGTCGGTCCCCATCCAACTTAAGGAACCACACCTAAGCATCATCGTCCAAATGGTAAGACATGATTTCAATTTTATCATCTTCAGGCGTGCGGATCAACTCTGCAAAACTAGCTCCCTGAATGAAAGACAGAAAGACAGCAAGAAGAGGATCTCCAACGTCAGCCTTG
>JANSVA010311971.1:0-24692 GCA_025504915.1 Erythroxylum reticulatum | reverse complement strand
GCCTAGAATTAACTTAATCTCATTAGAATTAATTCTAGCTTATTAACTAAATGTCATTCCACTAAATACAATTAGTTGAACTCTTAAATTATTAAATATTATGAGAATACATATTTTATGTCAAATTGCAAACCCCATCTAGAACCTTATTATAGCCATCCGCATAATAAATAGAAAATTATCGTTTTGCCCTTATATTGGTTTTTCCTTCTAGATCTCTCATTTTACTTTAGATGGTGATTAAGACACAAGATCTCATCTTGGTGTTAAGATTTGATGGGTAGCTAGTCCACGAAAATACTGTCACCAGTTTAATCACCAAATCTCCTTAAAACATCTACAAGTGATGATAGCACTATAAACTATTTATTTGAGTGAATGTTCCCTAATACATGTTTCAATTGATAATTCCAATATGCAGACACTAGATTAATACTCTGTAAAAATCCATTTCGATTATATCAAGAATTATAATGAAACACATATGAGTTCACCACTCATCAAGATTCTGGTCTATAATAAGTGAATGCTTAAGATGTATGTTTTAAGATTAAAGTAATGGCCCACTTTATTCTTGAAAACATACTTAATTCTAGATTCATTTAATAGTGCCATTATTAATAGTCAACTACTATCAAGATATAAAACTCACCATTTCCTTTAAGTAAACTCCTTTACTTATATGGAAATAAATCGCAACAGTACAATTTAAACTATAATCAAGCGATCAACTTGATTATTCAACTGTGAATCCATTAATTTAGATTCTTATAATATACATGTTTCTCATACATCTCTATGTGTATGTATATTACTTTCAAAAGAATCTTGGTACGTTTTGACTAGACATATAATGCTCAAAGTCCATTTTCACTTAATGGACTTTTTGTCCATTTTGCCCTTCCTTTAAACCTTATAGCCTTATAACCTTAAGTAATCTTCCAAAGATGCCCCTATATATAAACTCTTACTACTTTAATACTTCAATTCAATTAACCTATGTCATAAAATCTTACTAATATTAATGTAATAATTAACTCCACAAAATAATCCCATAAGGACCTTATAATTTATTTAAATCATGATTGTTCTTTAAGAAAAAAATTAGGAGGCCAACATTTTTCCCGCTCCTAAAAAAATTGCGTCCTTGAAATTCTTATCTGACTTATCGAGAGGCAGGGGTATTGTTTCCTCATAGGCTCCACTGTTTCCCGATATAACTTCATCACTCGAATGCTTTCTTCCAGTTGACCATCGTCAATAGACTTACCAGGTCTTTCTATTACGTATTTAGTCATTCACTTTTTTAGCTAGTTCCTCATCATGATTCTTAGATTATTCACAAATTTCAGTTCCTGTGCTAACATTACATCTATGTCAGATAATATCGATATTTCTTAGCATACTCACAAATATCACATTACAAATCTAAGACATCTTTTATCAGTAGCACTAACTTATAGTAATTTCATATAGACTAATTCATATCGGGCTTAACTAATCATTTTTTGTAACCTGAGCACACCTTATACTCCATGTAAGCGCACCTTAGGAAGGTGATACTCTCAGAAATATTTAATCTTTTATTTTATAGTTCACATCTCCGTAGTATTAGTACATTTAACTCTTATGTATATCTCACCGTATTCTATGTCTTTATCATTGATCTACCTAATTCATTCATCTTTCTTGAATCACTTAATTTCTAATACTGATCAATTTCACTCATAAAAAAACTCTCCTATCAATTATGGCCTTCAACCATTTTTAGGCCTTAATCATCACAATACAAAAGCGAACGACTCTTTTCATCCTCTAACTCCTCATATAGTATTCTAATGAAATCATTTTGATAATGATTGTTATGCTTAAACTCAATCAAATCTGTACATTGTAAATGAACTCCAAACATATAAGCTTTAAGCATATCTACATCAGTGAAGACTGCTGGTAACTCACAAGTGTGGTCATTCGCTTCTACCTCTTTAGCCATCAATCGCTATCCCAGTGTATTCCTACTAGGTTGTATAACATAGGTTATTATTTATGCTTCTCTCACAATCTTTTTGCTCAATCATCTTTATCGGTACACATATCTCTTATTTCAATCACAAAGTATCATTCTTCTGAGTTGAACTCAAAATTCGTATTCATCTTCGATTTCTTAGTAAGATTCACAATTTTTAAATCCTTAATTTAGGCTTTGTTTATGTGAAATTGATCTTAAATTTTCAGTGACAAATCATTTTCCCCAAAATTCATTTCAACAATCTATGCTCTTTATTACACTAGATTTGATAACCTCAATATCCAAATTTGTGATACACTGCTATTGAATTTTCTATTCAATGCATCTGATTACAACACTAGCTTTACCCGAATAGTACTCATTTGTACAATCATAATCCTTCGAATAATTCTATCTATTGCCACAGTCTCATAGTCAATTCTTTCAACTCAACATTTACCTCAAAATTACATGATTTACATATTTCAAAATGTTTTTATACTTATAATGTCTCCAACTTTCAAGCAATCACTATTGCAACAAGTTTTAATTCATGTATCAAATAATCAACCCATGAGGTTTCAATTGTCTTCATGCATATAAATTCACTTTACAATGCTACATTAGATTTTATCGTAATCTCTTCCACAAGCATTATTATATACTAGAAAATCTCCAAATCTAGACGATATAATTAATATCGGTGTTATAATTCCTAAAAAATTCTCTTTATTTTCACTACTCATATTATTTACATGTTTTTCCTCAAGTATTCAAACTATTCTTCTCAACTTTTTGAATACATTTAATATATCATCAATTTTTTTGGATCGCTTTAATCATCAATACCATAATGCTGTCAAGGGTAATTGTTAACTCAAATAATTATTATCAAACTCCTTGTGCCCCTAATTAGTTCTCGTAATTCCTCAAATAACTGATTCCTTAATGAGCTAATATTATCTCTTGTTATTCTCAGTTTCCTAATTGACTTGCCTTTCTCGAATGATTTTCTTCATTCTTTAGATTTCATCATATTTCACATTTACTTATTCTAATGTTTGCTCATTCATACTAGTTTCTCCACACATTTCAATTTATTCTCAATCTTAACTTCCTATGTGTGTAACACATTCATCAGGTCAAATTTATATCTCCCAAACATATTTACACAGGATATAACATGGATCTATATTATCCTCATATTAGCAATTAATGTCTCCTCAAATTCAGGAATCTACTCACTCAATTGGATACTTTACATCAAACAGAACATCAAACAAAAAATATACATTATTAGTAGCATACTCTACCCCTAATGTTTGAGTCTCCACTAGGGACATGACTCCAATGTTTACTTTTGATTCATTACATATTCATTTCCGATCTGTTCTTTCATTGACCATTCTTAATATAAACTATCTGATTTGCTTAACCAAATTCAATGAAATTCTTCTTCAAAAAAAGATTTCTTGCTACTATCATGTAAACTATTCATGTAATGTTTATCAATAAGTTATTATCATCATCACATTATCAACCATTCTTAATACCTCAAAAAGACCAATTTTTATCTTTCTTACAAGGTCATACTGTTTTAATAACCATAACTTAATAAAGTAGTAAACATAATTACTGTCGCATATGCTTAGGTTTGTATCATCAAAGTCATCCCATTTTGACCAAATATTTATCTCTGACAATTCACCAATGCATATCTTATGCTAATGATACGTCCATCATAATTGATTCTGAACAGCCTCTGAATATTCTACGAGTATTCAAAAATTTACTCCTCCATAGTAGTTACCTTTTCAGCATAATCACTTATACCATACTTCTATCGTGTTACTCTGATTCATCTCATAATTTGAACTATAGGGATCATAGATTATCTCCTATGCCATATCCAAATATAGATCTCGCATGTACTCAATCACATTATTCACCTATTTAATCACATTATCAGATATGTACTCATAATAACTAGTCGACATAACCTTGAGAACTTCTACATATATCATCATCCTTTGTTTCATTTTCCCTACGTACTTTCTTAATCTATTGGAATTATAGACACATAGCCATCTTGAAATTCTAATCTCAATTCCACTAATATCGTTTTATGGTGGATCATAACTCTTGTTGCATTAATCGAACAACCGCTTCGGTTCTAATTTCCTGTTTTTAAGATTATAACAAGGTATGTTTTCATTGCATTCTTCTTGTACATTCTAATCTTATCATTTTTACTTATATCCTTATATTCCTCAAACAATCCAAGATAATACATTCAGCTCCCGGGATATATCACCACATTGCAACATTGATGTCATATTCAATAATACATCCCCTAATCTAAATACATTGAATCATTATCCGTCATATTTACCTATATACTATCTCTCAGTCAATTCATGAATATAATTTCACATCCATATCAATTTTAGTATATATCCACAATAAAATTCTATCACTAATTCACTGAAATAACCAAAAATGCTGAATCTATGCCTAACATATCGGATTACGTATTATCTCTTATTTCTAAATATCCACAAACTTTCATTTTTTAATATCATGAGAGAGTATCATCATTTTCTCACTAATTCTATCAACTTAAACTCTTAACAATCACTCTGGAATGCATGTAACTTGCCATATACCTCGAAAAATGCCCATGTAAGATCCAAATTCTGGCTCTCTGATACCATAACTGTTGGACCCCATTTTCGGAGCCCAACTTTGGAGTCCAACTCAAAGGTCATAAAATGTGATCTTATTACCTTGTAGGGTTATTTCAAATAACCCTCAATAGCCCACTATCCGGAGTCATATAATGTGGGCGTAATCCAATGAAATCTCTTTAACCCTTAATAGTTCATCTCATTCTCATAACATCCTGAAAATTTTCCCTATTTGATCAATTGATGTGCGACAACCAATTCTTATGATCATGTCCCTAGTCATATTATACTTGTCAAAATTTCTTCAAAAGCCATGGAGGGTTCACTGCGATGAACTATTATTTCGCCGTAGCAAACAAATAGATTCAGCCAGATGACCCTTTGGGTATAGTTTGCCACGGCGAAGTTCACATATTAGACCTAAGCATCTCTTGGGATAATTACGCTGTGGCGAGAAGCTTGTCTTCATCGCGGCGAAGATGAACAATTAGCCATACCTTATAGGAAGGGTTCACTGAAAAGCCTTCCCTAGGTCTCTACGTCTATCCAATCCTTACTTTCACTCTAAGTTGTCCGAAATTCACTCCCTCTAAGGTAACATCATTTCATGACAATTTAATTACCAATGTTATTTCGTCAAATTCTCGAATCTATACTCAATTTATTCACTACTACAACTAATTCTCAACCTTCACAATTCCCATCATTCTTTTTTCCATAACACATGTTACTTATATGTAACCATAATTCTTGTTCAAAAATTCGTCATCTCAAATCAATTACTTCCTCAAGTATCCTTAATTTCAACTCAACCTTATCCATAAGAAATTCATATTTCCACCCAATGGCATCCATACATAATTCATAATTCATTAACATCAAAAGATAAGAGCTTTTACAAAGCTGTAATGACATTTCAAACCACAATACATTAATGTCTCATAATCCCCAAATACAAAAGATACTTGAACAAATAATACTTGAAATGTAACTAAAAGCCTCATTGTTACAAAATCTAGTTTAAAATACAAAAGTATGCAACTGGGAGCGATGCCTTGATCCTCTTTCACTCAATCTCATGTTCTTTACCTAAAGATAGGACGGATAAAAGGGGTAAGCTTAAAGGTCGTGGGTAACAAGTTTATAATCGAGAAATAAGAAAAAGCCCTTTTATAAAACTCATTTTCATTGAACCTTTTCATAACCATAGTAATTCTGCATTTAAAAATCATAAAGCACTTATTTCATGAAATCCTCAGCTTGTCAAACAATTCACAATAGTACAAATCATGTATGCATCCATCTTGTCAAACATATCATGAGCACATAAGCACGTCAGAATGATTTGGGTGGATCCAAAACAAAACGTACTACACATTTCCTATAAGGGTCTTGTGTAGCCATGAACAGAATGCACTAACGCAATCCCACATAATGGTTTTACGTAGCCGTGAACTTATGGGAGTCCATGAAGGTGCTCCATGCCACTAGCAGGTAGATGGGAGAAGCCGTTTGTCAAAGTGCATTTGACTAACACAGGGGACTACCACAAACCCAGATAATATGTAATTCATGACTTGTAAACTTTCTGCCCAAGATGACACATTTTTGAAACTTGATTTTTCATAAACATGAGATATGTCAAAACCATGATTTCATAAACATGTTATCTTTTAAAAAATCACTTTCAAAGTCTTTTCATAAATCATCATGCAACTCATATAACAACATATTGCAGTTTCTCAAATCATTCAAAAGCAATAAATGCAACATTTATGATGCAATTGAAAACATTAAACTTCTTTGATTCAGAGAAAACATTAGTGGCTTATTTACTCTATTATAAATATGTAACCCACCTTGATTTCCTTGCTTAAAGACTTTCTCAAAGGTACCTCACCCTTTGCTCCTCTTGCCTTCCTTGATTTCCTTTAACAATAGCCAAAAATTCCATTCAATAGGAAGATAATTTGAGGGCCCATATATATCATGTTCACTAAGATAAATTCTAAATACTCAAAACTCTTCCAAAAATCCAAACATTCGAGTTAATTTTCCATGATCATTCTGATTAGGTAAAAGATGCAATTTGGTAACACTTCCTTCTAAAAACATGTTCATCATTGTCTTAAGTTTCTATTGACACCAAAATCATTCAATTTGGTTAAGTAATTTGAACGTTATACCCCAAACATTTTTGGATTGTTCTTATGTTGAAAGAATTTTCTATGCTCAACTTCCATCCAAACCTTGAGATTCTTATAGACTGAATTAGAGCTAGATTTCATCATATAATTTGTGTTCGTATTTCTCTAGTTTACTCCAAATAAAAAATCACTACATTTTTATCACTAAAAAAAAGTTATGCCTAAAATACCTATGCATGCTCTGTGCTAGAAAGTTCACCGCAACGATCCAGAAAAGTTTGCCTTTTCTAGAGAGGAAAAGTTTCTTGAAAACTTCCAAGTTCACCACGGTGACCATCGAGTGGGCCATAGTGAACTTTGACAGAAACAAATGTAGAACGTACTTTAACTACATTTTCCCAGGTTTTCACTTCCAACATTTCACATGTAACCCATCTTATACAGAAAATCATCCTTTCTACTTCATTTACACTTCATTCTCTACTCCATTTCAACTCAATATCATTAACAAATACAAAAACAAGACATTTACATCATCTATTCAACATTCACATTCATCAAACACAAAACACCTTTTTATGTCATTTAACCTCTAAAAATCATCATAAATGCTTCATTTAACCATACCCAAAGTTTGCCTAGATTAAAAAACTTAACCTAGTTTAGAAATCCATAAACATCCATCTAGGGTTTACTTTCATTCTTCCAACACAAGCCCATTTCTCTCTCTAATCCCTTTGCTTTTCTATCCAAATAAGAAGAAAATGTGATAGAACTTACCTTGAACAAGTTGATTTCTCTTCTTCTTCTTCTCCCACTCTTCTACCACGATTTTCTCTTCTTCTTTCTTCTCTACATTTTTCTCTCCTCTCTTTTCTTCTTTCTACGATTTCTTACTTTTCTTCTAATTCAAGACACATTTTCTTGGCCTTCCCATTTTACCCCTCATGTAACTAGTCTTTCCCATTTTACCCTTCACTTAATGTGCAAAATCCATTTTGCCCTTCCTTTAAACCTTATAGCCTTATGACCTTAAGTAATCTTCCAAAGATGCCCTTATATATAAACTCTTACTACTTTAATACTTCAATTCAATTAACCTATGTCATAAAATCTTACCGACATTAACGTAATAATTAACTCCACAAAATAATCCCATAAGGACCTCATAATTTATTTAAATCATGTTTGTTCCTCAAGAAAAAAATGAGAGGGGCCAATAGTTCTTATTCCCTTCTCTGATCCATTTAATACGAGAAGATTGTTTAAAGAAAGATTCCTAATCATTTAGAGCTCTAATTAATTTATTATTGTCTTTAAACTCCTTAGCCTTCAAAAGGGAAGACTTGGGAAAAATTCTCATTTGATCTTGAATGTTGTTGAGGGTAGCTTGACATCTCTCAACTCTATCATTCACATCACCTACTTGGTTAGAATTCAAAGATTTAAGGGCTTTTTTTGACCAACTTAAGCTTAGACACTACACAAAACATTGAAGCACCTGAACCTGATGGGGCAAAGGTTTTGTGTAGTGTCTGATATGTTTGGAGTACCCGAACCTAATATGTTTGGATTATGAATGACACTATAAGAACTGGGATGGCTAGAGCTCCACACCAAATTCATGAGAATTCTGTCTAGCTTCTTAGCAATAAAGAGATCACCACTTTGCTTTTGTTCTATGTAAAACTTGGACTACTAGCATTTAGATCAAATAAGGCACAGTCCTCTACACATTTCCTAAAATTACTTATTCAGTACATAGTCGAGGAACCCATAGGTTTTGCCTCATGAGAGAAAATAATTGTATTGAAGTCACCTGCTATAATCCAAGGTTGATTGCTAATAGTTAATTTAATATTTCAAAAAGCAGAATAAAGATTCTTCCTATGATTGAGATTATTTGACCCATAAACACATGTCACAAAGAAAGAAAATGAACAGTTTATGGGAGCAGCCTTTAAGTGAATCAATTGATCATTTGAGCTAAGCATAGAATATAAGAAGCAGTTTGTCTTCCAAGCTAACACTATCTTTGCATTTAAAACATGATCTGCATTACTGTAATAAATACATCTAGGAAATATTGAGGAGCAAACATTATTCAGAATAGAAGGAGACATTATTCTGGATTCAATCAAACAAACAAAAGAAATTGATAATCTCTTAAAACAAGCTTTCACAGCTAATTGTTTTTTTAGCGCTATTAAGCCCCCTAACATTCCAAAATCTCAATCCATAACATAAATATGACCAGAACAGACTCCTACTTCTATTTCATTCTGGATTTCGTCCTTGTCTTATAGTGAAATCCCCCTCTGCCCCTCCTTTAAGACCAGGACCACTAAGAACCAATTTAGAATTAGGAGAGGAAAGAGTTGTACCTACGTGATTAACAGTAGAAAGGTTTTGATCCTCAAGGTCTCCACTCGATGCATCTTCCTTTCGGTGATCCTCTCTTAATTGGATACTTCCACATGAAGTACTAGCATCCTTATCACCTTGTTTTTTCTTCTCTGCCACATGGTCCATCTGTTGGGATCCTTGGTCCAAACTTTGCTCAATATGAATCTTCGGAATTGTTGTCTCCTTAGGACTTTGAATTATCTTCTCTAAGGTTAAATCCTGCTCCTTCCTTTGTTGATTTGTACTTTGTGGTATTGTCTCCTTCTTTTTTCACTAACTCTTATTGCAATCCTGTCTTAAATAACCTCCCTGTTGGTGCCCATTCCTTCTTCTGTGCTTGGTACTTGGGTTTCCATTCATATTCAATCTTAATTTCCTTAAAGTTTAACTTTCCTTCTTCATTGTATATGGCCAGTTGGAAAGAGGAAGGCCAACTCCTCTATAATTCTAACTCCACAGACATTCTAGCATACACTATTCTATGCATCCCAGCAGTTTGAGTATCCATGAGTAAAGGATGTCCTACATCACTTGCTATTTGTCCCAACCCTTCTGTGTTCCAATATTCAACAGGTATATTTTAAAATCTTGCCTATATCGGAGCTAACCTAACCTCTTCTTACTCCCCACCATTCAGACATCATTTTCTCAAAAATAATGGTTTACCTTGGATATGCTAAGGACCTTTTTATAGAACCCTATTCAGTCCTATCTTAAAGTTAAATTTAAGTAGGAAATTATTGGAGCTCGTTATTAAAATTTCTTTGAGCCTATACTTTGCCCAAGGCTTTGCTAGTGCTCGTTGAACCACAGGAAAAGCAGGATGCTTACCAATGAAGAAGCTTATCAGAGTTTTTCTAAATAGCACTACTCCCTTCTTCACTAAATCTAGAGGGGGTATGATGTAGATCTGGTCCTCCTTGATCTCCGGAGGATAGTAGATCAGATCTTTATCTTGCGAGGACTCCTCTATTCCTTCCAAAACTATAAACTTCCATATTCTGATGCTTTTCGAAGCTTTAACCTTTGGGGGGTAGGTGGATGTTTCTGGTACCGAGGTCTGTTGGGCTAAAGGGGTTTTTGTCGTTGGGTTAAGGGTACAAGGGGCAATTTGGGAGATGAAGCAATAGCCGAGGGAGGGTTTTTGTTTTGGTTTCAATGAGGGTTAGAGAAAGAGGGGTTATTATAGGAGCTAGATGAATGGACAGAAAATGGTTCAAGGGGATCAAGAGGATTTCGAGTTTGGGTTAGAGAAGCAGAAGAAGCCAAGGAGGGAGGCAAAACTTACCAGTTCTCTTTAAAGTTATGGGTGTCTCAGCTCACCTCTCTCTCACAGCCACTCATTTTGCATTAGTTTTAACAAGATCGAATTTGAATTTGATGTCTTCATGAAAAATGTATCCATATGTCTCTAATTCAATTCAAATAAAAAATCATCTCATTTGGTTATCTAAAAATCAAGTTATGGCTACAATAAAGATGCATATCCAGTGGAAACACTACAATTAAAATATTCCAACCACTCTCTTCCAATTTTCTAGATTTTTATAACTTCCTACATTTTACATCAAATACATCTTGTACATATATCATTTTTTGTACTTCCTTTCCTCTTCATTCTCACCTTAACATACAACTCAAAACATTCACAAAATAATTCATAAAAGATTATTAATCATAACCACAAAACAGAACATCAAACATATCCATTCATTCATCAATTTACTGCACTCATCCAAACACCTAAGAATGTCATTAATACACTAAAAGGAAAGACCATAAACCTCTTTATTTTTATAGCTATGTTACAACATATATGTAACTTCATGATCATGATCATTCAAATTACTCATCATAAATGTTTCATTTAACACTACCCATGAAGATTAAAACATAATTTACTTGATGAAACTCTAGGTTCTTCAAAAACACCAAGAGGCCCTAACTTCCTATGTCACATAATCATCATCTTGAAGGTGGATTAGGTTAGGTTCTCTTGTGTCCAATGGAAGAGAAAAAAAGCTGGAAGTAGTAATTGATAGATTAAAGCAATGTGTAATGTTGATGAAGGTTTATTGAATCAAAATCGTGAAGAAGAAGAGAAAGCCACGAAGACGATGAAGAAGGTAAGAACAAAATAATAACTTGGTCTTTCAAATTATAAGAATTGTGAGTTAAAATGCTTGGCTTGGCAAGTGACACTTATCATTTGCCACATGTCGAATTTCTATGGATTTAACTAGGTTCTCTTATTTAACCAGTCCAATCAATTCCAATTCCTTCTCTAATTGTCTCCAAATTTTCAATAACACTTATCAATAAATCCCAAAGTCATTTAGCAAAATTCGACTACCATTTGACAGTTAATTCTACTACATTTATCAATTGTTTTACCACTTGATATTCTTCCTAGTTCAAAAATACCCAAAAAGTAAAAAATTTCCCAAATTTCACTAAAAATTCTAAATCAATACATATACTCTCCAAATTGATTTTCAACACATAAAAACCAAAATTCTCAATATAATAACGTTTATATAATCAATTATACTTGGAAAATGTAAATGAATGAATGTGTAATCATTTTAATGTGCAAAAATCAATATTCACGTGTGTGTGTATGCTATATTATGCATGAGCATGAAATGCGCTTTTTAACTTCTCAATAATCTCTTGTTTACACAATTCTAGGGTTCTAACCTTAACATGGGATAACAGGATGTTACAATTCTTCCCTCCTTAAGAAATTTCGTCCTTAAAATTCTTACCTGATTGTTCAAACAAGTGGGGATATTATCTCTGCATGTGTTCCTCCATTTCCTAAGTTGCTTCCTTAGTTGAGTGATTCCTCCAAAGGACTTTCACCAATGGAATCACTCAATTTCTCAACTGTTTTATCTAAGATCTCATTATCTTGATCGGCTCCAATGGAATCACTCAATTTCTCAACTGTTTTATCTAAGATCTCATTATCTTGATCGGCTCCTTAACAGAACTTAAATTACTAGCAACTTTAATCTCTTGAGCCAGTAACACATGCATTAGATCAGATCGGTATCTTCTGAGCATACTCACATGAAATACATTGTGTAACTAAGACATATTATTCGATAAAGCTAACTTGTATACCAATGGTCCTATCCTCTCAATGATATCATAAGGACTAATGTACCTAGGGCTCAGTTTGCCCTTTTTCTCGAATCTTATCACTCCTCGTCAAGGGGATACTCTCAGAAACACTTTATCTCCTACATTGTATTCCATATCCTTTCGGTGTTGATCCATATAGCTCTTCTGTCTATCTTGAGCTGCTTTAATTTGGCTTCAGACCAGAATCACCTTATCCACAATATCTTGTGTCAATTCTAGGCCTTCAACCATTCTCAAGCCCTCTTCATCCCAATATAAAGGCGATCAACACTTTCTGCCATACAATGCCTCGTATGGTGCCATTCCGATACTATTGTGATAATGGTTGTTGTAAGCAAATTCAATCAATGCTATATAATAATCCCAAGCTCCTTGAAACTCCAATACACGTGTCCTGAGCATATCCTCAACAATTTTGATTGTCCTCTCACTCTGTCCATCTGTTTGAGAATGAAATGTAGTATTGAAGTTTAACTTTGTACCTATAGTTGACTACAAGCTCTTCTAAAATCTCGAAGTAAATCTAAGATCCCTGTCCAATACACTGGGCACTGAAACCCCATACAGTCTAACTATCTCGTTTACATACCTCTGGGCTAATTGGTCTAGTGATTTTTTCTCTCTTACTAGTAAGAAATGGGCTGACTTAGTCAATCGGTCCACCACAACCCATATAGTGTCATTCAGCCTTGAAGTCTTTGGCAATCCTATAATAAAGTCCATAGTGATTTATTTCCATTTCCACTCCGGAATAGGTAACGAATGTAACTTCCTAACAGCCTTATGCTCAGCCTTAACCTGCTGCCATGTTATACACTTAGCAATATACTCTGCTACTTACTTCTTCATTCTAGGCCACCAAAAATGCTGCTTCAGTATATTATACATCTTAGTGGTACCAGGATGCCTAGCATAAGTGGTCACATGAGCTTCCTCTATAATTTCTTTTATCAAATTATCCACATTAGGCACATGTAGTCTTTTCTTAAGCTACATTGTCTCATCCCTTAGTTCAAATTCAGAATCTAGATTCATTTTCAATCTCTCAGCAACCTTCACCATTTTGGGATCTTTACTTTGTACCTTTCTGATTCTAACATACATCATCGGCCTTAACTTCAATGTAGCAATTAATGTCTCATTCTGCTCCGGATTCAACTCCATAGTTAGAGCTCTTAATTGAATTAAGCTCGATAACCTCGATAATTGAATCTGAGCTACATCGCTATTTAACTTTCTAGTCAAAGCATCTGCCACCACTTTAGCTTTTCCCAGATGATACTCAATCGTATAGTCATAGTCTTTTAACAAATATATCCTTCTCCTCTGTCTCATATTGAATTCCTTTTGACACAACAGATACCTCAAGCTCTTGTGATCGGTATATATCTAGAATGTCTCTCTATAAAGATAGTGTCTCCATATCTTTAGAGCAAAAATAACTGCAATAAGCTATAAATTATATATCAGATAATTTATCTCATGAGACTTTAATTGTCTCGATATGTAGGTTATCCCTTTGCCATGCTGCATTAACACACGTCCTGATCTTTGATGCGAAGTATCACTATATACTACATATCCTCCAGTTTCTAATGGAATAGTTAACACCGGAGCCATAGTCAACTGGTGTTTCAACTCCTCAAAAATTTTCTGACCATCGTCATTCCATTTAAAGACTACATTCTTCCTTAGAAGCTTATTTAGAGGGGATGAGATCAACAACAACCCCTCGATAAACCTCCGATAATATCCGACTAATCCTAAGAAACTTTAGATTTTTGATGCATTCTTCAGAGCTTCCCACTTCATCACGGCCTCTATCATCTTTGGATCCACTTGTATGCCTTGTCCAGTCACTATATGATCCAAAAATACTACTTGATTGAACCAAAATTCACATTTATTGAATTTGAGATATAGCTATTTCTCACTCATAATCTGTAAGATCACTCTCAAATGCTCAGCATGTTTTTCTATACTCTTTCAGTACACTAGGATATCATTGATAAACACAATTACAAAACAATCTAGGTAAGGATGAAACACCTTATTCATCAAAGCCATAAATGCAGTTGGGGCATTAGTTAACCCAAATGGCATTCCTAAGAACTTAAAATGGCCACACCTACTCTTGAATGCACTTTTCAATACATCAGCCTTAACTATCTTCAACTGATAGTACCCAGATCTCAAATCCGACTTAGTGAACACCTGAGCTCATTGTAATTGATCAAACAAATCGTCAATTCTGGGCAACGGGTACTTATTCTTCACTATTACCTGATTTAGTTGCCTATAATCGATGCACAGTCTCAAAATTCCATCCTTCTTCTTCACAAATAAGAATGGAGCTCCTCATGGTGATACAATGGGTCTAACGAAACCCTTTTCCAGCAACTCCTGTAACTGAGCCTTTAACTCCTTTAGTTCCATAGGTTCCATCCTATATGGAGGAATAGATATAGGAGCAACACTTGGAACTAAATCAGATAACTCGGTGGGAAACACATCCAAGAATTCCTTAATAATAGGAATGTACTGTACATTTTGCTCAACTTAGGTATCTATAATGTGGGCCAAATAAGCCTCACATCCCCCTTGCATCAACCTTGAAGCACTCATGAATGAGATCAACCTGGCTGGCATTACTTGACTAATACCTCAAAAAATTGCTCTTGGCTGATTAGGAGATTCTAATACCACCTCCTTAGTACAACAGTTCGTGATAGCCCTATAAATAGTGAGCCAATCCATGCCTAGGATCATGTCTATCTCCCTTAATTGTAGTACGATCAAGTCTATCTCCAATTCTACCTAATTAATTCGAATCAAACACCTCTTATAGACTTCTCCTATAACTGTGGTACTACCTATCAGTGTCACCTCTAATCCATATTTCAAATACTCTTTATCATGATGCAACCGAGATGCTAGATGCGGTGCGATAAAAGAATGTGTAAATCCAGGATTTAGCAATATAGATGCTTCAAAATAAAAAATAAGTAACGCACTTGCAATAACATCCGGAAAATCCTAAGCCTCTTATCCTGTCATGGTATAAACTCTGGCTTAAGACTACGGTCGGCTACTCTGCCCCTTGGTCCTGATAGTAGGGCTTCTAGAACTCACTCTGCGTCTACCACGTCCTCTCTATCTAGATCCGCTAGCTCGACCCTACTAAATAGTAGTTTCACTCATTGTTTCCCCTCTCATACTAGATTGGGCTCTAATAACGACAGGACAATCTCTAATCTCATGGTCAAAAGAGCTGCATTTAAGGTAAGCCCTAGATAGTCTCCAGCACTCATCACTGTGCTTCTTCCCACAATGGTCACAATTGGGTAACTGGCCCGACGCGACACCTCTTCCATTACTAGACTATGTGAAGCTACCCCTACATCAGAACCCCAACTGTCTTGATCTAGCCGTTGGTCGAAAGGATCTATTCTATTGCTTACTAAACCTTCTACTAGAACTACCCTAAAATTTACTAAGCCTCTTCATTCTAGACCCTTACCCATACTCTGCTTGTCCCTCACTTAATAACTGCTCAATTCTGATTGAAGCATCTCTCAACTCAGTGAAATTGCTCAAGTTGGTGATTGTTATCTTTGTCCTGGTCTCTATGTTCAGCCCATCTTCAAATCTTCTACACTTATCTTCTTTAACAAGAATCAAGGTATTAGCATACTCCATCAACTCATTAAACTTTATCTCATACTCTACTACTGATAATTTTCCCTACTTCAAATCCAAAAACTCGTTCATCTTTTTGTCCAGGTAGATCTTGGGCATGTAGTTCTCCCTAAAGACCCTCAGAAAGTCTCCCCATTTCATATTACAAGGCCTGGTGGTACTACCTAGAACAGTCTTCCACCATTGATACCTCCTTTCCCTTCTCTCAGGAATTCTGGGAGGCATTCTCTCTGGTCGATATATAGAAGACTCTTTAATGGATCCTATTGATTCTAGGTCAGTTGACTGTCCCATTTAATCACCTATGGTGGATGATCTATAGTAGACAATAATTTCGATTACTATCTGCATTTCTCATGATATTTATGTCTAATATTCCTATATGTCCTCATATGCTAATCATGCTCTTATACCAATAATTTGTAGCACCCCACTCTTGCAAGACACGTACCCGACATCCTAAGTGATATCCGAATACGTACCCCATAAGGGTGGCATGCTAGAGCACTCATATTCTCTTATAAGGAATCATAAAGAAATACACAATATTTTAATATCCAAAATTTCCTCATTTTATTTCATAAAAATCAAATATACATTGTAGCTTGAGAAAATCATCCAAATATGTTCATTATCAAGACTAATTACAGAACACACTACATACATGAGGAATTACAAAAAAATTTCTAACTAGATCCTTCAGTCTCAACTGACCAACCTTTGAGCCATTTCTTCTATCCAAAAGTATAAGAACTATGCTTCTTGTTGAGTCTCTCTGTCCCTGTTGTCCTCTCTCGGTCCTGAAATATCAACATTGCAAATTTGGTGAGTTTTGCAAACTCAGTAAGGTAACCATCCTCAATAGTTCACTCAATTCATACAACACATTAACATATATAATCATATAATTCACATAATTTCATTTATCATATAACATCACATATCACATTCAGAGCAGTCAAACCGATCATTTCAATCATTTAAAATTTACATATTGGTAATAAATGCAACGCACATAAGACTCACTTTCATTTATTACCTTGTTGTGAGCGAGTGCATTTTTACTAGCCCATATACCTTTTGGATACTACGTTTGTTTCAGATAATGTCCCATATCCTTTAGTAGATACCGGGTACATTCACAACTGAGCTGGAGCCTCTTATCACATTTTGAGCTTTAAGCTCTTATACTAGTGACTCTGATCATAACTGCCTTTATCTTTTATGCATTCATGTAATGAAATGGATTATATTTACATATTTTCAACATTCATCAGATTTTAGTTTCACATTCATAATACATTTATCATTAGACCTTGGTCTAGCATTAAAAAAAATGTTGAGTAAACTTATTTCAATCAAATTCACATATAAGGATCACTTCCAATATCTTATTCATGCAACAAACACCTCAGACTTTCAAAGTTTGGAGTCAACTCAATCACATTGACAAAATAATCCAATACATAATTTAAAAAACAATTAAATTAAGTGAGACCATCTAGGTTACTCACAGTTTGCTCTAGAAAGCTATTGTCTTGAAGTCCCGACAACGTCTGGATGTTAATGGTCAATATGCTCTTCTAAATCATGCAGTACATACACATTTATATACGTCACAACTTTTCATAATCATAAGTTTTCATTTATGGAAAAATGTATATATGAAATATGTACAATGCATGTTCAATGACAATCCCATTTACATTTCCTTAATGTGCATCTAATAACTAATTAACATGATCTTTGAATCATTTCTTAACACCTAATACACTTTCCCTACATTAATCACTCAATCTAATATCAACTAGGCTCATTCAAGATCACAATCAAGCCTAAATATCTCATGGCAAATCATTAATAAGTCAATCATCTATAAATAAACATATCTTGGGACAAAAGACATTACTTTTACTATAGATGTCAGATTAATGTCATTCTAGGACACTTTCGAAGAGGAATTCAAGATCTACAACTTTCTTGAAGACTTGGAGAGAGATTTTGCTGTCTAGAGGGCCAAAAATCGCAAATTTGTGATAGTATACCGTGAATGACTGCTCAGAGGACATATGTCCCTCCAAACTGACATAAACAGGGCTAGGAAGTTTTCTAGACCCGAGAAGGTCCGTTCAGCAGACCTAAAGTCCATCCAACGAACATAAACAAGGATGGGAAGTTTTCCAAACCTGAGAAGGTCCATTCATAAGACCTAAAGACCATCCAACGGATAAGGGAGAAACACAACTTACTCAAGAGCATTTCCAATGGTTTCTACATATATTCTAACATCACTTTCACTTCAAAATTTCCCGAATTCACCTTTTCTAATGTAACATCATTTTACACTAATGCAACTACCAAATTGATTTCATTAAACTCTCAAACCTATACTCATTTGATTGATCACATCTAACTAAATCTCATCATTTATAAAATCCTATCCTTTTTCCATAATATATCTCATTCATAAGTATTAAACAATTCATATTCAAAGTTCATCATTTCAAGTTGATAACTTCTTCATGTATACTTCCATTTTAGTTCATTAGCATCCACATATAAATCAAAATTCATGTTTGATCATAAACACCAAAATAGAACATATTCTTATACGCTTTCATCAAACATTGGATGCACATGTTCCACTTCATTTTTCACCTTCATTTTATTCCTAACTATTACCTTAATTCATATCGTTTCAAGAATATAACTTAACATCTTGGTTAACCTGGTTTTCACTTCCATTAAACCCTCAATTCCCAACTAATAACATCTATATAAAAACTCATCACTCATGGTTTTCATATTCTCAAAACAGAAAACAAACACATTTATTCATCCACCAATTTACTACACCTAGTACTCAACTTCAAGTCTAATTTTAAAACTCTTAAAGACAAAATTTGAATTCGACATCTGCATGAAAAATGTATCTATATGTTTATAATTTAATCCAAATAAAAAATAATCCTATTTTGATATCTAAAAATCAAGTTATAGCTAAAATACAAATCCATATCCAGTGGAAACACTATAGTTAAAATATTCTAACCACTCTCTTCCAATTTTCCAGATTTTTATAACTTCCTACATTAATCATAACCACAAAACAAAATATGAAACATGTCCATTCATTCATCAATTTACTGAACTCATCCAAACACCATTATAATGATCATTATAAATGCCTTCATTTAGCCAGCCCAAGAATGTCATTAATTCACTAAAAAGGAAAGACCAATCTTTATTTTTACAGCTACGTTATAACATATATGTAAATTCATGATCATGATCATTCAATTTCAAATTACTCATCATAAATGTTTCATTTAACACTACCCATGAAGATTAAAGCATAACTTACTTTAATTTCAAGTTCTTCAAAAACACTAAGAAGCCCTAACTTCCCATGTCACACAATCATCATATTAAAGGTGGATTAGGTTAGGTTTTCTTTTGTCCAATGGAAGTGAAAACAAGATGGAAGTAGCAATTGATAGATGAAAGTAAGGTGTAATGTTGATGAAGGTTTGCTAAATCAAAATCGTGAAGAAGAAGAGAAAGCCACGAAGAAGATGAAGAAGGTAAGAACAAAACAATAACTTGGTCTTGCAAATTAAAAAAATCGTGAGTTAAAATGCTTGGCTTGGCAAGTGACACTTATCACTCGCCACATGTCCAATTTCTATGGATTTATCTAGGTTCTCTTATTTAACCAGTCCAATCAATTCCAATTCCTTCTCCAATTGTCTCCGAATTTTTAATGACACTTATCAATAAATCCCAAAGTCATTTAGCAAAATTCCACTACCATTTGACAGTTAATTCTATTACCATTTATTTGTTGTCTTACCACTTGGACATTTTTCCTAGTCTAAAAATACCCAAAAATTTAGAAATTTCCCAAATTTTATCAAAAAGTCTAAATCAATACATATACTCTCCAAATCGATTTTTAACACATAAAAATCAAAATTCCCAATATAATCACATTTATATAATCAATTATACCTGAAAAATGTCAATGAATGCATGTATAATTATTTTAATGTGCAAAAATCAATATTCATATGTGTGTGCATGTTATATTATGCATGGGCATGAAATGCACTTTCTAACTTCTCAATAATCTCTCGTGTACACTATTCTAGGGTTCTAGCCCTTAATATGGGATAACAAGATGTTACAAAAAGGATTTTCTACCATCATTAAAGCCTCATTAGGAAAGCTCTCCTCTATTTCCTCTTCTTCATAGTGCCCCCTTCAAGTCGTGTTAGGTGATTCGCTGTAACATTTTCTACTCCCTTCTTGTCTTTGATCTCAATGTTGAATTCTTGGAGCAGAAACACCTACTAGATGGGCCTAGCCTTGGCATCCTTCTTAAAAAAGAGATATCATAATGATGTATGATCTGTAAAAGCAAGAATGTGAGCCTAAAAGTTAAAAACAAAATTTTTCATATGCAAATACTAGAGCAAGCAACTCCTTTTTCTTAGTTGTGTAATTCAGTTATGCTCCCATGAAGGTCTTGCTTTCATATTAGATGGCGTGCAATCTCTTTTCCTTTCACTGGCTAAAGACATAGCTAATGGCATGATTACTTGCATCACACATAATCTCGAAAGGAAGAGATCAATCCGATTATGTCAGAATGGGTGCTATTATAAGTTCCTTCTTCAACAAGTTAGAATCATCCAAATAAGCACCATCAAACACAAAAGGCACATCTTTAAGAATAAATGAGTCAAGGGTCTAGAGATAAGAGAGAAATCCTTGATGACCCGTCTGTAGAATATTGCATGACCAAGGAAGGCTCGGAAGCCCTTAATGTTGGTAGGAGGTGGTTGCTTTTCAATCACTTCGATTTTAGCTCGATCCACTTCAATCCCCTTGCATGAGATCTTATGGACAATTCAATTCATTCTTGGACCATAAAATGACACTTCTCCCAATTTAAGATTATATGAGACTTCTTATATTTTTGAAGCACTCTGTCTAAATTAAGCAAGCAATAATCAAAAGAATCTCTCAAAATAAAGAAGTCATCCATAAATAACTCCATGAAGTTGTTATTTATATCCACAAATATGGACATCAGGCACCTTTGGAACGAGGAAGGTGTATTGCATAAAACTAAAGGCATCCTCCGATAAGCAAAAGCCCATAACGAAAAGTGAAAATGATCTTCTCCTGATCCTGTGGGTATATAAACACCTGATTGTACGCTGAGTATCCATTAAGAAAATGGTAAAATGCACAGACAACCACCCTCTAAATCATTTGGTCCACAAAAGGCAAAGGGAAATGATCTTTCTTAGTGGCCAAATTGAGCTTCCGGTAATCAATACACACTCTTCAACATGTGATGGTCTTAGTAGAAATCTTTTCACCCTTTTCATTCTCCATCACTGTCATGTCTCCCTTCTTAGGCACACACTGTACTGGACTCACCCACTCACTATCTAAAATGGGGTAAACGATTCCTGCATCCAAAAGCTTCACTACATCCTTCTTCACAACCTCTTGCACGTTCAAATTTAAACTTCTCTATCTCTCCCTCACTATTTTACATACTTTTTTTAGGTTAATCCTATGCATCACCATATTAGGGCTAATCCCCCTAATATCAGAAATTTGCCACCCCATGGGTCTCATCCTCTTCTTAATGGTCTCTAACACTTTCTCTTCTTACTCACAATCCAATTGGTTGGAGATAATGATGGGTAGGGTATGGTTCTTACCTAAAAAGGTATATCTCAAATGGGAAGGTAAGGGTTTAAGATCTAAAGTGAGTGGCTTGAAATTGGAAGGTGGTATGGATGTATCTATTCTATCGAACGTCTCTAGCTTAATTTCCTCACATAATTCCTCTTCTCTACACTCTCATCCCTGTGCACTTCAATAACTTCATCAACATCCTTCACACACTCATCCGCAACATCAATTTTCATACATGTAGTACCATCCATCAGTTTCTTCAAAGATTTGGACATGTTAAATTCAACCTGCTTATCATTAATTCTCAAAATAAGTTTTCCTTCATACACATCAACTAATGCCCTACTAGTTTTCATAAAGGGCCTACCTAAAATTTCTATCAGCTTCAAAATACAACATAATCAAATCGATAGGAATGATAAATTTATCCACTTTTACTAACACATCTTCTATAACTCTAAATGACCTCTTAATGGATAGATCTGCAAGCTGAATGAGCATAGATGTTGGCTTGACATCTCCTAATCGCAATTTCCTGAAAATAGACAAAGACACCAAGTTAATACTTGCACCTAATTCATATAAGCATTTAGAAAATTCAAAATCATCAACAAGACATGGAATAGTAAAACTCCCTATATCTTATAGTTTTGAAGGTATTGTACTTGAGATGGTTGAACTATAATTCTTCGTCAAGGTTACCGTCTGATTGTCTTCCCAAGTGCATTTATGTGTGAGTATGTCCTTAAGAAACTTCACATACTTAGGCATGCACTCCAAGGCTTCCACTAATGACAAATTAATATAAAGCTTCTTTAGTTTCTCCAAAAACTTGGAAAACTAACTGTCTACTTGATGTTGTGTCACCCTTTGTGGATATAGAATTTTAGGCTTGTAGGATGGTGGTGGTACATATGGCCTCTGTTCTACTTTCTCTTCTTCTTTTTCCGTGCCTTTCTCCTTTGTTTGACTCTCCTTTTTCATATTTGTCTCCTACAGTTACTTGCCACTCCGAAGTGTGATGGCCTTGGGTTGTTCCTGGCTTCAGTATTGCTTGGTAAGCTACCTGTATTTCTAGAAGACAAAACAGTAGTAAGTTAACCTGCCTGAACCTCTAAGTTATAGATGGAGGAAGCATGGTTCTTCAAGATTTGGTCAAATTTGGTGTCCAGGCTCATAAACATCTGTTTTTGATTCTGTTCTTGCCTTCTTTGTCTTTCCTCTTAGCTTGAGAATTTAGAGCCCAATATGTCAATTAACTTCTCCATTTTGTTGTCTAAAGACCCAAGATGCTCCTGTTGAAATTTGGGCAACCCTTGTGGTTTTGCTTGGACATTTGCATTGTCAATACTCTAAGAAAAATTTGGGTGGTTTTTCCACCCTGAATTATAAGTGCTAGAGTATGGATTGTTACCTTGATGTGGTTGACCCAAGTAATTCACCTGTTTTGTGCTACTAGCTCCTAATAATAAGCATTCTACTATGTAATGATTGGCCTGCCATATAACTTACCGTGGACCTACATGACTTTAGCTATTGATGAAGAAGCTCCTTACATATTGTTTAACTGCTTGGTGATAGTGGTAATATGAGCTTGCAAGGCTATGAAAAAATCAATTAGAATTATGCCTTTTTGTTCCTTTGTGCCTTGCCTACTCCTTTTGTTCAACCTCATGCAACTATTACTTGTCAACTCCTCCAAAAGATCATGAGTTGCCTCTATGGTTTTCCTTATCAACGACCCTCCAACAACTGCATCTATCATCCCTCTTGTAGTCTGATTAACACCATTATAGAATGTCTACATTAAGAACTCCTTTAGAAAGTTGTGGTGTGGGTAGCTTCTTTGTAACTCTTTGAAGCTCTCCTAAGCTTCATATAATGACTCCTCATCACTTTGCTGAAAGTTTGTAATTTCTTTAATGATATGCGTAGTCTTTGTTAATGGGAAGTACTTGGCAAGGAGGGCTTGGGCTGCTTGATCCCAAGTAGTAATCTATGATGCACTAAGTGAGTTGTACCATACCTTGGCTCAATCTCTCAAAGTGAATGGAAACAATCTGAGCCTCATAGCATCATCAGAAATCCTTTGGGATCTAAAAGTGTCACATATCTCCAAAAAGTTTACCAGGTGGGAATTGGGATCTTCTGTTGATAACCCAAATAACTGAACACGGTTATGAAGTATGTTTAGGAGTGTTGACTTGATTTCAAAATTGTTTATTATGACTATAGGCCTTGCAACTCCTTGTGGACTAAATCCAAGCCTTATAAAATCCATCAATGTTCTCTTGGACCCTCCTTGGTTTCCTTCTTCCACCATATTTATTTAAAGATTTTCTTGGCACTTTACTCTCGTTAACCTCCTCTCTTGTCTTGTAATATTGGAAAATTCTTCTTCAAAAGCTTCGCCAGACCTTCTTGTGTTCCTTGTGTTCATGCACCAGTAAATACAAAAGGAAAAGTATCAAACACTTGAAATCAAAGTTACCTAAACTAAACAATATACTAAACAAACAGTCCCTGGCAATGATGCCAAAAACTTGTTGACTGCAAAAACAACTCACTAGTTTACGTTCAAAACTACAAGTATATGAGGAGTAACTTGTAGCAAAGAACATATATCCAACCCTAAGAGATTGTGTTCAGACGTTACTTAATTCAGATTGCTTCATTTAACAACCAATTTTAATGTATATAAGCTGAAAAATTAAACTAAATCAAACAACTAACAATGAACAAATGATAAAGAAAAATTGCATAAACTTGGAATCCAAGATTTAACAATTAGAGATCACTATTTTTCCCTATCTTATCTCCCTCCTACCTTGTTAATTGAATTGTGCCTCACCTAAGATGTCCTAATGTATTAACTAC
>JANSVA010310191.1:0-24731 GCA_025504915.1 Erythroxylum reticulatum | reverse complement strand
AGGAGGTAAATGAAAGAAGGGGCAAAATGGGAAGACCAAAGGAGAGGAGGGGTATTTTTGGAAGGACAAGACCAAAAAGTGGTCTTGTTTAAGAAGAAGAAGAAAAAACGTGAATTAGGAGAGACGAAGAGAAATGACAAATCCAAGAGAGAAAGAAGAGAGATTTCAGTGGTTGAGAAAAAAAAAAGAGAATTGAGCTACGGTTTCTTCATTTCTTAGCTTTTGAGAGAGATTTTGAAGTAGTTCAAGAAGAGAAAAAGGTAGAGAAAGAGAAGAGATTCCATTTGAGCCAAAGATCTCTTCATTTGGTGAAGAATCAAGGGGATCAAAGATGCACGAGGAACAAGAGCAGAGGCATTTTGAGCAAGTCTTTAAGCAAGGAAATCAGGTGGTTACATATTTATAATATAGTTATGAGCCATTAACGTTTTTACAAATCAAGAAAGTAAAATGATTTCAGTTACTTCATAAATGTTGCTTTTAATGTTTTGAGTGATTTGAGAAATTGTTACACGTTGGTGCATGAATTTTGATTATAAAATGGAATATGGTTTTGAAATATTCATGTTATGCCTTGAAACATGTCATGGCATTTTGTATGAATGAAAAGATATGAAAGCATGAAAGTATGAGCATATGATAAAATGATTTGAGCATAGTTATGTGCTTTTGTTTGGGCAAGAGTAGAACCATTCTGTTTGTCATGTGCACATTGACAAGAGCCTTCTCCTAGCTGCCCGCTTGTGGCATATGAGCTCCAAAATTGGACTCATTCTGTTCATGAGGTAAACTTTAGTTTCTCTATTCTGTTTCCATGGAACCCTCAAGCCATTTATTTGTGCATTGCCTCATTGAATTGTCAAGTTTGTTGCATAACTTAAGTGTTCTACAGTGATGGTTAAATGTACTTTGCTATGTTGAGGTGAGGACATTTTTAACTATAAGTTTTGAGTAAAAAGATTGTTAAATTGAGTGAGAATTTGAGAACAAAGCGTTTTATAAATTCACTACGACTTTTGTAAGACAAATGAATGTTTCAACTATTTTTCTTATTCTTTGTTAATAGCTAAGAGACCAAGTGATCAAGAGGCTAAGGGTATTTCTCCAAATTTGCTTATTTTGTAGTTTGAGTTGATTTTGGGAAAGCAAGAAGTTTGTTTTTTCAAGGACCTTTTGTAATTTGAGATTTTGAGATGATGATGAAATGTGGCTTGGAATTCCATTAAAGATTTGTAAAACTTTATTCTTTTAATGTTAATGAAATGTAAATGGTGTATGGATGATGTGAGATAAAATTAGATATATATGAAGAAGTTATCATCTTGAGTTGATGATTTTAGAGCATAAATCATTGATATATATATATATATATATATGTATGCATAAATGAGATGTTACGGGAAGGAAGATAGGAATTATGACTGATCAGATGTAGTTGAAGGTGATGAGACAAATGAGATGAGGTTTGAGAGTTTAATGAAGCCAATTTGGTAGTTGAATGGTTAAGTTTAGGATATTCCAAGTTTACGAAATGCAAAATTTCAAGTCTTCCATAGGGAAAATTTCGTGTTCTGAGTTTAGGAGAAAATCTAGCTTAATCTAGGTTGAATTAGACAAAGTTGTCTTCTATAAATTGTATCTTAGCTTTCTAGCTTTCCAATGATATATATTATGAAATTTTTGGATATCGGAGTCAAAAGTTATGGTCCTTATAAGTGGAGATGCTCAGGAGTGTAGGATGTATCGTCTGTTGATGACGTGTCGTCTGGTGAGGACATTTCATCTAATGAGGATGCTTCATCTAATGAGGACGTATCATCTGGAAAGGACACTTCATCTGGTGAGGACGTATCATCTAGAGAGGACACTTCGTCTAGTGAGGACATATCGTCTGGTGAGGATACTTCGTCTGGGGAGGAAGTATCATATGGCGACGTCATATCGTCTGGTGATGACGTCATATCGTTTGGTGCACTGTTTATTTGATCCTTTCGGCTGGTCCCATGTTTGACCCTAAAGACGATTGAATTTATCTTCGAGGTCTTCATAAAAGTTGTAGATCTTGAAGTTCTCTTTTCAACCATTTGAGATCTCTAGGGAAAGTTATGACAATTTTCATAATTCGTCTAACCCTTAGTCTTTTTTCGTCTAACCCTATCGTCTGTTCCAATTCTGACCCTTTAGATGACAAAATCTCAATTGAAAGTCTTATAAAAGATGTAGATATTGAAGTCCTCTTTCAAACCCTTCAAGAATGACCTTGATCTAATATCCCTAGAGTAAGTTATGCCTTTTGTCCCGAAATAGGTTCAATATGGTTGAGGACAGAACCTTGTTTGATTTCCTTCGACCAATCTTTGTTATCCAACCTATAAACGAAGTGACCCTTAAGACAATAGATTCCTCACACATTGTGCTATCTCTCCACAAAAAAATTGACAACATTTCAAATTGATTGCAAAAAGCTTTTGATTGAAGGAAAGTGAAGGAATATGTTGGAATAGTATGAACTGGTGTTATTATATTGACTTCGGCATTTTGAATATATCTGGATTCATAGGGTTCTAGCTAAGATGATTTTTAATGTGGAGTAAACTAAAGACGTAGGTTTACAAATTATATGAAGAGGTCGAATTCTAATTCAGCCTCTAAGATGTTCAATATCTGGATGGAAGTTGAGCATAGAATATTTGCTTCAGTATAAGAATGATTCGGAAAATATGGCCCGACGCTTACAGTATCAGAGAATAAAGATGAACTGAGGATGACTAATGAGGGTTCATTGGAATAACCATACATGGTCACAAGCACAAGCACACGTTTTATGACTCTGAATGTTGGGCTCCGGAAGCGGTGCCTAGCAGTTTTGGTATCAGAACAAGAGTTGGGTTGCAGAATTGGTGCCCAATAGATGTGGTATCAGAGTAAGAGTTGAGTTCCAGAATAGGTGCCTAGCACTTTCCATGATCGGAGTTTCCTCACATTGACATATGCTAACACCAACTTTACCTCAATTTTTCAGAATTTACCTCTTCTAATGTTACATCATATTATAATGATTCAACTACTATATTGGGTCCATTAACTCTTCTCCTTCGAGTCATCATCTTTTTCTTTATCTCATCTTCTATCTCATCTTCCTCTTGTCATTTATTTCATCTCCTAGATGTATATCCTCAATCAATTCAAAATTATAGATGTATAATCATCAATAAATTCTAATCTCAATTTTCACTAATATATTCTTACGATGGATCGTAACTCTTATCATATTCATCAAACAACTACTTCAGTTCCTAATTCATCTTCTTAAGATTCACAAAAATCTCTATTTTCATTACACTCTAATTATACACTTTAATTCCATCATTTCTAGTTATCTCCCTATTTTCCTCACATAATTCATAACAATATTTTCACTTCTATATCATATTCGAGGGTATACCATCATAGTACAATATTGATATGATGTTCCATGATACAACTACACATACAAATGTAGTGAATCTCTATCTATCATCTTGAACCATATACTATCTCTCATTTCTAGATATCCACGAGCTTTCATTTTCTCACAGCTGGATAAATCATCATTCTTCTCACTTTTTATATCAACTCAATCTCTTAATAAGTGCTCATATATGGGACTCATATAAATGCAACTCAGACTGGAGATCAGTCGCTACTGTTTGCTATAACATGACTAAAATGTCCATAACTTGACATGTATTTCAAAAACACCCATGTAAGATACTAATTCTGGGCTCTGATACCACATTGTAACACCCCACCCTCTCGAGACATGTACCTGACATCTTGAGTGATATCCAAGTCCATGCCCCACAAAAGTGACATGCTAGAACAGTCAACCACTCGAAAACTCAGTACAAAAATTTTTTTCCACATTTAACGTACGCAAAAATCAGTAATCAAATTTAGACCCATTTTACACATAAACATTTTCAAACGTAAAGTTACGACCAGTACACAACTCATCAGAATTTCACTAGTCACTTAGGCCCAAATTCACATACAAAACATTTTAGTCATAATGTCTTCACATTACAACATCATTTATATATACATTGTGCGGTATTTATGAGTACATAATTTGGTATAAAATTTGCAAAATATACAATTCAGTATGAAAATGAAGAAATACAATGTAGACGCGAACTGATCTTGACCTCTATCCCTTACTTGAATGCAGTATGTATACTCCCATTTGTCTAACGGGGTACTCTTCTGAGCCTGAAAATTATTTGCAAATTTTGGGTGAGTTTTGCGAACTTAGCGAGTGACCATCCTCGATGGCTCACCTTGTCACATACCACATAATTCACATCATTTATCTAAGAATCATATTGGATCACATACAATTAATCAATCATTTCACATTTTACATTCAACACATTATAATCATTCATATCATGCATATGCAGTGCACATGAGACCCACTTTCCCTTTATTACTTTGTTATAACCGAGTGCCTGTAACTATCTCGTATCCACTATAGATAATGGGCTTATTGATAACTGTCCCATATCGGGCTCATTGATAACTATCTTGTACCTGTTGGAGATACTGGGCTCATTTTACATAGTAAGCCTTTGACTCTTAAACACTTTCTGAGCTCTAGGCTCTTTTTCACATTCTAAGCTTTAAGCTCTTTTCGGTGGCTCCTCCAGTCACAACTGTCTTTATCTTTCATGCATTCATGTATTGAAATGCATCAATCACATTCATAAATTTTCAATAAGTCACTTTCACATTCATCATCAGACCTTAGTCCGACATTCAACATTTATGTTGAGAAACACTTTATGATCATGCATTCATGTCATGAAGCATTTAGTTCGTCACATTCATATACAGTTAGCACTTCAATATTACATTTAAGCAGAAAAAACCTCAGACCTTCACTGTCTGGAATCACACAATCAATTCATATTTCATTCATAATCACTCAAGTCATAACATAAACAAAATAAACAATAAGGTAAGACTGTCTAGGTTTACTCACAGTACACTCCATATTAGCATTTGCTTCCAAATTCTGGAAACGTCTGAATGTGGACGTTTATCCTGCATATCCAATTTATGCAATACACACGTTGCACACATATTAATAATTGCATAATTTTAAGCATTTATTTATGCACAATTGTATATACGGACTATGTACAATGCATGCCCAATGACAATCCCGGGTACTTTATCAAACTTCATATCTCATGCTCATTTTCATTTCATAACTCAATCACTCGTCATTTCTTTTCTAGCATTACTTACTCTTATTATTAAATTCTCATTCACTTAAACTAGATACACCTTACTCCTCTTCTTTGAATCATAACCTCAATCATGTGAACATCTTTAATCCCAAACATACTTATACCTTTGATACTTTGATGTCAATTATTTATTCACTAATTTACCAATATATTCACATATGTGAACAATAAAGAGGGAAAATAGAGTATATATTTCCTTATCACTTTCAAAATTTCTGTAGTCTTCTCCTGCATGGATTCAATGATCTTTCTAGTCAAAAATCATGTCTACACTATTATATCACATAAGAATCCTCAAATACGTAAAAACAACACATCTGACTTTTATCTAGTTTGTACAGTATTCATGAAAATGGCTGCTATTTTCCATGATTATGCTATATTAGATAAACCATAAAATTTATCTTATATTCATACTTCTCATAAAGATTAACACAATACTTACTTGTTAAAACTCCAAAATCTTCAAAATCAAGTGAACCCTAATTCCTCATTCAACCACGTAGGTCCTTATAGAGGTTGGTAGGTTTTGATTTTCTTTGGGGCAAATGAAAGAAATAACAAAGTAGGAGTGGTAATGAATAGAAGAAAACAAGATTTTACTCTGGTGTATGAGAAACTCTGGGTTAAAGAAAAACTAGAGAAAGAAGCTTCGAGAAAGATGAAGACAAGAACAGTAACTTGTCTTTCAAGGTTAAGAAAACTTAACTTTAAAACTGGGACACTTGTCCACCTCTTAGCCTTTTATCCATTTCCCCATTCTAAAACTCACCTAAGTACAATTTATACTTAGGTTTATACCTCGACAAAACCATTGAAATCACAATTCATAACTCATTTAATCACCTTCAGACTTTTCCATAAAACTGAATTTTGGGTCTACTGTTCTATTTCTAAAACAGTATACTATGCCCAACTCCAACCAGAAATTAAATTTCTTAGAGACTGAATTATAGTTCAACTTCTTCATATGATTTGTAGCCCTATTTTTCTAGTTTACTCAATTTAAAAATCATTTCATTTGGAATCCTATAAATCTAAATATAATCAAAATACCGAAGGATGTTCAGTAAAATATTCCTATTCACACTATTCCAACAGATTCCCACACTTTCATTTAATCAACATTTTTCTACCAATTTCTTTGGAGAGATAGAATAATGTATTAGGAATCTATTGATTCAATAATCAAGTCATTTGGATGTCTAGAGAAGAAGTTATAGTTGAAAGAAGCAAGATGAATCATCTTGTAACTTCTCTCGGATGCAGAAACCATTAGGGAGCACTGTAGCATGAAGTGACAAATAAAGTTATGAGTGTCCATTAATTGACACTCACGGGTATGAGAGTGAGAGGTCACAGGTGTGAGTGACTTACGGGTGTGAGTGTGAGAAGTCACTGGCGTGAGAGATACAGACAAAAATTGGGTTGAACTATTTAAGAGCACACTCACTCCACCCTTCCCACTTTTGACATTCAATCTCTCTCGATTCATTTCATATGGCTATGATTTTTTGTGTAGAGGTATAACAATGTCTTACGAGTCCAATGGTCTAAGTCTCATGTCGTTTGGAGGTCGGACGAAGAAGATATAACCAAACAAACCAAAGGATGTTCATCTGCCTCTCAACATTCCAAACTCGCGATTGTGCATGTGCACAATCACGATTTTTACCATCAACCCTTCAAAGCCGCGACCATGCACAAGCACAATTGCGACTTTCACCTTAAATCCTTCAAAGTCTCTATCGTGCGTCTGTACGATAACAACTTTTATACGAAAGTCTGAATTTTCTTAGTCGTATATCCAACTTCAAACCTCCATAACTTTTGATCCAGAACTCCAAAAATTGCAAAATTTGTATTAATAGAAAGCTAAAAGAAAGATCTACAACTTTATTAAGGACAATTTTGTCAAAATCTTTCTACATCAATATATTTTAATCAAGGAATTTTCAGATTAATGCTAACTTCTCTTCTTCATTCACTGCTGCTTCTTCTTCCACTAAATCCTACACCTCATTTTTTTCATTTTTACTTTTTTCCACTCTATTTCCATTCAACACATTCACCACAAATTTAAAGTACCCATAAATATGCAATTTTACTCAAAAATCTCAAAATCCTCAAAAACAAATATTAGTTATGCAACTCTTTATATTCTGTGTTTCACATTTTCTACTTTCCAAATTTTTATGTATTCTATATTTTCCTTCCCAACATTCACTTCAGACAATCTTCTCATATCTTAACATCATCGTACACCTATGTTAACACTTCATAAATTTTCATGCATGAACAGTACATCAACCATATACGTAATCTCCTAAACCATAACAGAGACAAATATTTCTTCATCAACTTACGTAAATTTTTATATATCACAATCCAGAATCCATTCAATACAGTTGTAACAAATTCCTATTTATCAAATCCACCATCTAAATTATTCATCACTGTAACTACAATTCTCAACAATATCACATTACAATTCAATTTTACCTGGAATGTCAATGAGAGCATGTACAGACATTTTAAATGTGTGCAGAACATGCAAAGTTAGGTGCATGTATGCTAACAATATGCATAAGTATAAAGAATGCATTTCTTAATCTCTCGTTGATCTCATATGTACCTTACTTTTAGGTTCTAACTCTTAACATGGGGATGGGATGTTACATGTGAGCTGGGAAGCAACAAGTTGCTACATGAAGGGATTGTCAGGGGAGATAATGGAAAGGGTCACTCTTTGATGAAAGGCCTAGTTTCTACTTTCTCATAGATTTTCGCAAAGGTAAAACTATCTGAGGAATTGGAATCACTAGGAGGGCTTGGAGGGGCATGAGGGTTAGAGAGTTTAACTCGAGGCATTGTCCTGCAGAAAGTGCACACCAAAACATAACTAAATAAGCGAGTAAAGCAAACTAACCAAAAATAAAATGAATCTAAGGGGAAAAGGGAAGAGAAAACAAGATAACAACCAAATCTACTCGAAATAAGACAAAAACTAAGGAAAATGAAAAGAAGAAATATTTATGAAGATGGAAAGATAAGCAAAGAGTTGGAAGGAATAGGAATCGCGAGGATGGCCGATGTGAAAAATTGGAGGTGAGACGAAGGGGGGAGGTTTAAATAGGGTTTAGGTATGTGAAATGATAGAAAAGGATAGAGGGAATACGAAGGGTTAAGAGAAAATAAGGGGAAGGGTAATTTTACCGGGCATATTTGTGCAGATTAAACTTTGAAATTCGCCACAGTGAACTTAACCCTAATCACAAAAATAGGAAAAATATCGAGGTTTCATCGCGGTGACATGGAATGCACGTCGCAGCGAAATTATCTTGAGAGGAACAGAAAGAAATGAGGTATGTTCATTGCGGCACAATTTACCCAAAGCAACATAAAAGATGTGAGTATCTTTCTCTATGACAAAATTCTCCCGAAAGCAACATGAAGGAAATAAGGTAAGTTCACCTTGGCGACGTGGACTTTACTCCACGGCGAAATGTACCTGAAAGGAAAATTCAGGAGGATAGAAATGAGAAACATGACCCACAAACAAACAAATGACATAAGTTGGGTACTCAATACATTTAAAGATCATATACAAAGTCATCAGGCACCAAAATAGCTCAAGAAAATAAAGTGCAACACAATTAATTACATCAATTTCCTCAAACTTGAAGATGTATCATGTATCAATCCGAAAAGCACAGCAAACATAAAATAGGAGAGGAATTATTAAATTGCAAAACTACTGATTAAACTAAAAGCTAAGCTAATGTCCTACTAAAATGGCTTCTCCCCCACTCTTATTCGACAAACTCATGCACCTAACAAATGAAGGGAAGAAACAACCTGAAGATTATGAGGGTTGCTAGTTCTCCTGGTGAACCTTCAATAGATAGCCATGCTGTGGTAAGATGACTTTACCACTTTTGGTGTCGGTGTCAGCCTCCTCAATTCCAGATTCACCTGAAACATTAATGGGAAACCTTTTTCCAAAGGGGTCATCATTGACAATTAAAAAATTCAATGAGTTCAATCCAAAGCTAGAGTAAGCATTTTGGAGTTCAAATTCAGAGCATACATCATTAATAACAATGTCAACCATGTTAACTCCTAAAAGCGAATAATCCTCATGGGGACGTTTCATTGCTTTGTACATGTTAAAGCACACTTGTTGATCTCCTACCTCCATAGTGATGGTACCTTCTTTCATGCTAATCATAGTACTAGCAGTCCTTAAGAAGGGTCTACCGAGAATCAATGTAGTGTACTGCACAACTTCAAAAGACATGTCAAGCATATAAAAGTCAGTTGGAAAGACCAAACCCTTTACGTGGACCAAAATGTCTTTTATAATGCCCACTGGATGCCTAAGAGACCTATCAGCCAATTGTAGAATTACAGATGTAGACTTAAAACTTTTGACTCCCAATGATGTGTAGACAGGCTTAGGCATAACATTAATGGCTGCCCCTAGATGTACCAAGGCTCCTCCTATAATAACTTTTCCTATGGTGCACGGGATGGTGAAATATCTAGGGTCTTGGCATTTTACTGGGATATGGGGTTTGAACAATGCAGACACATTTAAGTTAACTTGCATCTTTCATTCGGTCTGAACTTCCTTTTCTTAGTGCACAGGTTTTTAAGCTACTTAGCATATGCAGGGACCCTTTTCACAAGTTCAAGCAAAGCGATGTTGACTTCTACTCTCCCAAACAAATCAATGATATCTTTCTCATGTTTAGTATCAGTCATCCTTTTGCTAAGCAAATACGAATTAGGAAAAGGAAGGTCTTTAAGGTTTACCTCCTTGTCATTTGCTTCATGGGCTCCTTGCTTGCTTGATTCCTGGTTGGTTTCAGAATTTGCTTCCTTGCTCTTTAATGGTTTGGACTCCTTTTCAGTCAAAAGTTCTCTTTGTAACTTTTAGACTTCTTGACTCTTTCATTTATTGAAGCCAATTCTCTATTCTCAATCTCCTCTTCATCTACTACTTCATCTTGATTGTTGAACCTCATTTGTTTTCCATTTCAAAGGGTTATGGCATTCAAACTCTTGGGGTTCATAACAATATTGGAGGGGATAGTTCCACTAATTCTCACTTGATTCTCACTCATGTTGTTGGATAGTTGAGTGACGTAGGAGTTGATATTCTCAACCTTTGTCTCTCATTGCTCCATTTTCTTTTCTAGATGAACCGAGCAGCATTTTTAGAAGAATTTTGTTAAATGAGAGAGGCTATTGCATTGAACTGGTTAGCATTCGAAATCCTCTCCTCCTTCATCAATGCCATCATTTTATGTAGGAGTTGGTTAACATTCTCCTTTGGTGGGACAGTTAAAGCCTGCTATTGATAATAGAACTGGTTTGTGGAAGAACCAGCTCCTCCACCTTGTTGAAATCTGTTTGGACCTCTTCCTTCTTTATTTCTCCAACTGAGCCTAGGATTTGCTTTCCATCCCTCGTTATAGGTATTGGAATAGGGGTCCCATTTCTGATTGGTTCGACCCTAATATACAACAGACACCTTTTCATAACGGCCTAGGAAAACACTATAGATATGCATTACTAACCCACAAGTATCACAATTGCGTGCAGTAAGATCTATAGAAGGTGTTGGGCGATGCACACTCATGTTTTTCAATTCTACAGTGATGAAGGACAAGTGCAAAGTCACTTTACTTTCCAATGAGTCAACTTTAGACTCCAAACTTTCCATTCTTCTGGATTGAGTTGTTGAAACACCCAACTCATTTATGCTTCTAGTATCTTTAACACTGTACTGTTGGTGATTTAAAGCCATCTTCTTAATTAGATCCCATGCTTCCAGAGCTGTGACATCAATCAAAGAACCTCCTGATGTCGCATCCAACATACCTTTATCTGGACTTTTCAGTTTATCATAAAAAATACTACACTAACTGCTCATCAGATATTTGATGGTGGGGGCATCTGGATAAAAGATCTTCAAAACGGTTCCAATAGTTATAGAGAGACTCATCATAATCTTGACATGCCGAATAGATCTCCTTCTTCATTGATGAAGTTCTGGAGGCCGAAAAATATTTCTCCAAGAATGCCTTTCGCAAATTGGCCCAACTACGGTAGGCATTCGCCACATGTCTTGGGAGGCTCATATACCACTCCCTTGCTTTTCCCTCCAATGATAGGTGAAAAACTTTCCACAATACTTAATCAAGCGAAGCTCCCACAGGTTTCATATTTTAACAAATCATGGACAACGATTGCAAATGGATGTAAGGGTCTTCTCCTGTCAAGCCATGAAATTTAGGAAGAGAGCTAATAAGCAATCCTTTAACTTCAAAATTCACATCAAAATTAGGACAAGCAGCAGTAAATGGATCATAATTCACATAAGAGGTAGTCGCTTCCCTAATGGTCCTCCTTTTTTAATTTTTGTTATTCTTACCAACTTGTTCCTGCTCCGCATTACCTCCATTATCACCATTCCTAGGTTGATTAGCATTAAGGTTAGGGTTTTGCAGAAAAGCTGGGTTTTCATCCATAATCACTCCTTCTAATGATTCACTCTCACTACTTGGCTGACTAGACTCCTCTTCAACAATTACCTTGCTTCTCTCTTTTTCTCTCCTCTCCTTTCTAATTTTTCTCAAACGTCTCTCAATTTCAGGGTAGAAAGGTAAAAGTTTGGTTTTCCAGGGCATGCAAGAGAAGAATTCAAATGAAAATTAAAGGTAACAAAATTGACTTGCAAGCACACAAAGTCAAATAAAAAATGAGATGTGATGGATGCAAGTGTGTGAAAGTATGTATAAAAGTATGTATGCACGTATGTATGTATGTATGGGTCAAAAAGCAATCAAAGGAATGTTCAAAACTATCTAGGTGCAAAAATGCTAAGTATGAAAAGTGCAAAAAGTTCAATATCCTTTTGTTTTGTATTTTCAAAATTTTGATGCTATGCAAAGAAAATGAAATCCTATACTATTGACAAGTATGAAACTAAACTATCTAGAATGCAATCTAAATAAAAAGCTCCTAACCTCGCTTAGTAATAAAATGACAAAAGTTAACCTAGAGAACCAATTTCTTGGTTCCCCGACAACGACGCCATTTTTTATTTAGACCTTAGTTCATACCCTTGGAGGCCAAATCGAAAAAAATAATTCAAGGATTGCAATATAGAATGCAACCTTGGTTCGTCTCACTTAATTGGAACCTAAAATGAATGGACCTAAGTTAACCTATATGTCATGAAATGCAAGTTAATTTGGTAAGGAGGGGGGTTTTGATCTTTGAAAACATTAACTGTACTAAATTGAATTGTAAGAAAAATACGTAAATCATATTTTTGGATTTTTGGGAATAGAAAATGGAAAGATTAAGACAAGTGATCAAATAAGGATAGTATCCTCTTGAAAATGAGCTTTGGCTATCATAGTTCAAAATTAATTTCTGATGGGAGTGGAAATCACTAAGTTTCAAATGGGTAAACCTTAAAGAACTCTTTAAGTCTAAGATCTTAATCAATGAGACTTCATTTCTTAAAACCCTATTAAATGCTCTTAGTATGTGTAGTGGATAATGTCCATGCAACAAGTCACTTGGGGATGTATGATCAACTTAATATCAAACACAACTATACAAGATAAAAGAGAATCAAAAAGATCACAAATGGACATATCTGAGACTTCATATATTACGGCTTCAAACTTCTGCATTAATAAACCCAACCACACATTGAATATCCAACACTTGATTAAACTATAATCAAGCATGTTCAACTACAAATTACAAATCATAAACCTAGGAATTCATAAATCATAGCTAAACATGGATTAAGCCACTCCCTTTTTAAGCCTATTGAACTCTAGCCATTGCTATATCTTCAAGAGGAGAGAGATGCCTAGCCACACGTAGATCTAGGAGACTTCATAACCGAGAAGCAACTGGGGACACCTATGGTAGTAGTCGACGGTGGAAAATGGAAGAAATGGTAAGGATGTGAGGAGGAAAATGATGGAATGATAGCTGCGTGAAGAGGATGGAATACCGAGTGTGTAGATGTCGGCTCCTCTTTTCTCCTTTTATAAGTTAGCCCAAAATAGGTTTTTCTCTAAAAACGGGTTCTGGGTCGAGTTGTACGGTTTGTTAAATTTTCCAAAAATGGTCCAGGTCTGTGCCAATTCGAATGTGTCACCGTGACAAAAGGATGAGTTCACCATGGAAAACTTTTCTCGAAAGATTTCTTCAATAACTTTCAGCTTTTACCGCGGCGCAAACATTATCCTCTTCGCGATGAACTTTACCCAAAAGGTCTCTTTGAAGATCCTCTAATTTTTTTGTGGCGAAATATCATCTTCATCGTGACGAAATTGCCTGTTGCCCTCGTTAACTTGTTGACTTGTGCTCTTAGTCTTCACTCCTTGCCTCTACTTCTTGAACCTCCTACAATGAAAAATAGTAGTTTACAGTATTAATTGTTCTAAAAATCAATTTAGTGCAATTACTAACTATTTGTGATAATTTTACCCTCAAACTACATTAATTCAAAACAAACACTTATGAGTCAAATTAAGCACAAAATTTGAAAATAAGAGCCAAAAAGTATAATAAAAACCATGAAATTGTCACCAATTGATATAGAAAACTTGGGTTCAATCACTAATTCAATCTAGTTTATACTTTGAGAACAATATTCATGGAATGAGAGGTCTAACACCTTCATAAAGGTGATTAATAAGCTAACTATTGCATATACTACCAATCCACTATAGAAACACATGTGACGGTTCTAACCATAACTTCTCAAGAGTTATGGAAGGAGAGGAATCTTAGAAAGTGCTAAAATAAGGAAGAATCTAAGAGGGTAATCATACAAACTATCCTACAGAATGTAAATGAATAATCTGTGTGTTAGGATCTAGTGTAGGATTAACAAAATGAAGCCTTGATTTAAGTTATTACCTAGAAAGAAGCAGACCCATCAGGCAATGTTTCCTTTATAGATAATGCGATCTTTAAGCAAAAAAATAGACCTATCAGATGAAGATTAATGACGAAATGGAGTAGAAGAAGATGCAAGCAACTATAATGAAGCTTTGATGTAGCCAATGAAAACTCTGGATGTCCTAACCCCTAATTGGGTATACTCTGGAGCCTTTGACTATTTATTGTGTGGGTTTTTACCTATTTACAAAATAACATCGAATTAGGATGATTAAATGATGCATTTTCTTGTAGTTATTTAGATTAGAGAGAGTCTGGTTTCTCCACTCTCCAGGAGTTGTTCATATAGTCTCCTTTTGGACACCATTTTGTAATCCCACTCCTTTATCAATGATACTTTTAATTTTTCCAAAAACACTATTTGATTGTTTTCAATATTTTATCAATCTTTTTTTTTAATGAATAAATTCCATTAACCATAGCAAAGTTATTCCAACATTACACCATTACTACATTTTTATGATACAACAAGATCTAGCATTAGTTAGCTAATCTGACAAAAATATAGAATCATAACATTTGTATAGAATTACAAGCTCCATATGATCTTTAATTCAATCGACAGGTTATTATGAGCATTTTTTATTATTACTACAACCCTAATGCAATTGATAATGTCTTATGCTAGCTTATTTGTACTTGTTTCTTTACCTCTAACAATGGGCCAAAGCTTCCTATGCAAACTATAGTTTTAGCAATAATCAGACCTAATGAGTGGTGTTGGCAAGACATAAACCTACTCGGAAATCTTAAGCCTCTACCTTACCTACCAAATTGTTCTACTCTTGATTGGTTGGAATGGTTGGCTAGCCCATTAAAACAGTTCACCAATACCTCAGCCTACAAGTTATTGAGACCCCCATTTCAGAAGGTTCCTTGGCATAACCTAGTCTGTTTTAAAAGTAATAGCCCTAGGTGCTCCTTCATATTATGGTTAGCATTCCTAAAAAATTGCCAATTCGAGATAAACTCCTATACCTACAAACACCAAACCATTGCTCCTTGTGTATATCGGATAATGAGACCACAGAACATCTATTTTTTCAGTGTTCTTTCTCTAAAATAGTGTGGGTCAATTGCCTTAACCACTTTCAGATCAATTTTCCTCACTTCATCAACCTTTACTCCATTCCAAATTAGCTCAACCAACCAGAAAACAACTGAAACTGTAACACAAACCTTTTAACCATTATCCTTTCGGTTACCATTTATAACCTATAGGGAGAAAGGAATGATAGAACTTTCAAAGATGAAGCCATGGAGGTGGGAAGCCTAAAAGCTTAAGTAGTCTTTCAAGTTATGGAACATCTTCGTTCAAACACCGAGAGAAGGTAAGAATGGGATGGTTTTATTTTCTAACAATTTTGTGCAGGTGCTTTTTTTAGATTGCCTATAGGTGGGCATCAAATCTCACTTAAGCAAAAGGAAACCAATCCAAAGAAATGCTTATTCGATTCAACAGAAGCACTATAGACAGGACCAATACTAACAGTTCTTTTACAGTAACGTAGCACTATTTACTTGGATGGAATCCGAAAGTCCCCAAAAATGAGGATATGCCTGAGGTACACCAACTTGATAGTAAATAAAGATATACACAAGATGCAACTCTTCTTATACAATCTTAGGTTGATAACTTAGGCTATGATGTATAAATTTGCTTGTTATGATGGTGGAATAGTTATGGCTTTACTGGAGTATGTAGATGACATAGATATTTAGATAGGCAAGGAAACTTAGAAGAAAGTTAGAATTGAATATGATGATTGGGTGTGTGGATAAGTAGTATGAAGTTAGGTCTTCTGAAGCTTTTTGGTAACAATGGGTCATTGGTTCAAAAGTTATGGCCATGTATATAATGTTATATTTTTATGTATAAAATATCTTATGATTTATATAAAAAAATCCTATAGTGAATGATGCCTTGAAGATTTCTCTATTGTACTTTTGAAATTTATCCATCCTAGTAATCCGAGTTAGAGTTTCATGATAATCATAAGTTTAGGAATATTTCACCAACTAATGCATAATTCTACTCTAAATTGATCTAGAATACCTGCATTGAAAGAACAAATGGTCTTTATATTCATAAATTTCTTTGTACAACACACATATTGGATTATAAGTACCAAACCACCTATTCTTGGTTATGAGTATGTTATTAAAGGCTAGCCATGTTATCAAAACACCTCTGGGGTTGATAGATTCGTTTTATAATAACTCAAACAAGAGAACATTCTCTTTGGGAGGTTGAAAGATCTGGTTATAAGATTTATTGGTAAACACTTTTAAAGTCTTCTAACTAGCTGATACTGTCATCTTTGTGGCAGTGAGTGAATTAGGAAGAGCACTCAAGTAAAGATGTGAAACATCTAAAGTTTCATATTCATAAGCCATTTTGAATGAGTGAAGAGGCTTTAGCACTATATGGAAATCTATTCCTGAGATGAGCAACCATTCCTTTGCACTAGTGGATTGTATTCTGTATCATACCATAGCCAAATGATTTCTCAGTTCCCAAGCTTGTATTTTAATTAGAAGTAGAGAGTGCTTATCAAGTTTAGTATGTGAATGAAACACCATAAAGTGTCCCCAGTAATTTGCGGTTACCAGAAGTTTTGATCTCTTAAATAATTTTCATGAATCCATTTGATCCATATAGCATTCTTATTTGTGTGCAATCTCCAAATCATTTTACAAGTAAACACATTCTGCATTAAAAGGATTGATGAATTCATAATTCCCTTTCTCTTTTAGGAACTGTTACTTAACTCCGTTTGATTTTGGCCCCTTCTGAGTTTCACATTTTTCCTTACCAAAGAAAAACTTTAATGACTTAATTAATTTCCTTAATAACCTTCCTAGGTAATATAATGTATGTTATCTAGTGAATATGTATGTTAGTAAGAAATGAGATTATTAGCATAACCCTTGTAGCAAATAAGAGAAATCTATTTTGCCAAGCATTAATCCTGGTCTTGTACTTCTCAATAAGGAGGATACAATCCAAGTACTTGAGCTTAGCATGTGAGATAAGAACACAGAGGAATTTGAACAGTAAAGAATGAGACTAAAAACTTGAAATTCTACTTACCTCATCTACATTACTGACATCACTTGAAAAAATGAGTTACTTTTTTTTCTTTGATTCTCAACCCTAACCACTCTAAAAAGGTTTTAAGTATATCCAGTAGGATCCTGATGGTCTACATATCAGATCCACTCGACAATATCAAGTCATTTGGAAACATCAAATATGTGAGATTGGAGATTTTACACTTAAGATGGAACAGGAATCTTCCATTGTCACATGTAAGTTTGGTGAGCATTTTTTATAATCCCTCAACAGCTATGGAGAATAGATAAGTGGATAGGGGCTCCCCTTGTCTAATTTGTTTAACACAACTAAAAGTCTTAATAGGAACACCATTAACAAGGATATTAAGAGATGAAGTTCTGATACACAACATGATCCTTACTATAAATTGTGCTGGGAATCCAAGTGCTTCCATATAAGATTGTATTAATTTCCAACTCACCGTATCAAAAGCCTTGTAAAAATCAATTTTTGATAGGCAACTATTGATCCTTCTACTTGAATTATAATCCTTAAGCAACTCTTGAATTAGAAAAATATTATCTCCAAGTGTTATACCAGTTATGAAGGCTCCCTAGGCTAGATTGATGATTTCCCTCAAAGCTTCTTTCAATCAATATACAGGAGATTTGTTGTAACTTTGTAGATAGTATTATAGCAAGATATAAGCCTGTCACTCAAGGAAAAGGGATTTAGGTTTGAGGGATAAGACAAATGAAAGTATAATTAATCTCTTTTAGCATGTTGTTATTGCTCAAACATTCCAAGACTAATTTAATGAACAAGTTACTAGTAATTTCCTAGTTTTGCTGAGAGAAATCATGTTGGGCCCAGATCCCATTTCCTAATCCTAAGGCGACCCTTTAGGAGGGTTGAAAAGATTCAAACTTTAAAAGTATTGGTAGCATGTATAGTGGTGGGTTCGCCACAGCAACCAAATGTTCATCGTGGTGAACACTAGGGAGGATCTCCCAACGCCTCTCGGGTGAAGTTCGCCGCTGACAACATCTGGCTTTGCCGTGGCAAACTCTCCAAGGCGAGTACGTCGCGACAACGTCATTCTTCGCCACGATGAAGTCCCCAGCTCAAATCCATAATCCTCTCGGGATAAATACACCATGGCGAAGTTGCCCAAAACACAAATAAAGGTTTGCCATGGAGAAACCGTCAAATCCGAACCCAAAATCCCAACATTCAAACATTCTAGATCACATTCAACAACCAATACCAATATTCTAAATACACATACATTTAATTCTAACTATCCAAATTTTAACCACAAGATAAATATAGATATGCTCAAAAGAAACTTCAATTCTTCATTTCATTAATAAATCCAAAGAGAGTTCATACAAGCTTCACATACATCTCATTATACATATCACTAACTTAAACAAAATACGTAAGGATGCTCAATTGGTATGCTTATAAAGCTATCCAAAATAGACACTAACTTAGCACAAAAGTCTCTAACTATCTTAAGGTTTTCGATGCCTTCAAGGATCAACGATCTTTTTGTTTTATACCTAAGGAGTGAAAATAATGGGTTGACCTACAAAGCTCAGTAGCTAATATATTTATAGCCATCGGTAGCTAGCCACAAATTTAAGCATATGTATATATATATATCTAGCAATTCAAGAACTCTCAATTCTAGTTCCAAAAACTTAAAGTTAGGCATTTCATCACATAGAACATATCATATATCCTACCATCCATGCACAACACTCAATTATTCATCATGTTCACAAATCAAATGCAATGCACAACAAATGGCTCGATGGTTCCATGGAAATAAAATGGAGAAACTGAAGTTTACACCATGAACAAAATGAGTTCATTTTTTGGAGCTCATATGCCACAAGCGGGCAACCAAGAAAAGGCTTTAGCCAACGTGCTCGTGACGAACGAAATGATTCCACTCTTGCCCAAACAAAAGCACATATTCATGCTCAAATCATTTCATCATATGCTTTATCTTCTTTTCATTTATACAAAGGCTTATAACCTCTTTCAAGGTACAACCTAATCACAAATCATCATGCATTATCAAATCTTCACAATATTTCAAAAAAATCAAGCAATTTAGACATACACACACAGGCAAGAACTATAAATACATTACCCACCTTAAAATCCTTGCTTAAACTTTGCTCAAAGATGCCTCTTCTTTTGATCCTCTTACCTTCCTTGATTCCCTTTATCAATGACAAAAATTCTCATTCAATAGGAATACAATTTGAGGGCCCATATATAGCATATTCACTAAGATAAATTCTAAATACTCAAACTCTTCCAAAAGTCCAAACCTTCGGGTCAGTTTTTCATAATCATTTTGATCAGGTAAATGAAGAAATATGATAATACTTACTTCTAAAAAAATGTTCCTCATTGTCTTAAGTTTCTAATGATACAAAAATCATTCAATTTGGTTCATAAATCTGAAAGTTATACAGCAAATATTTTTGGACTATTCTTATGCTGAAACAGTATTCTATCTCAACTTCTATCCAAATATTGAGATTCTTAGAGACTTAATTAAAACTTGATTTCATCATTTTTGTAGCCCTGTATCTCTAATTTACTCTAAATTAAAAATCATTCCATTTAGATAACTATAGAACAAGTTATGCCTAAAATACTAAAGCATGTTTAAGCTGTGCAAGAATCTTCACCGCGACGAAACCAAAAGTTGGCCACGACAAACTTTTACAAAAGTATACGCAGTGAACATGTTTTGCTTACATTTTCTAGCTTTTAACTTCCAGTATTTCACATATAACCCATCTTATACCTAAACCATCCTTTCTAGTTCATTTCAACTCAATATCATTCACAAATAAATCATGATCTATCTTTGATCATTAACCCATCTTTCTATCATCCCAACCTTCTTATACCACAATATCACATTACTTTATGTTTCCCTTAACTCAGAATTCACAAAAATCACAAATGGGCATCTTCTTCGTTTCTGACACAAACCCTACATAAATCCATTTCTCTAATTCCTTTTCTAACAAAGCAAGAAGAAAGATGAAGATTATTACCTCTTATGAGCTTGATTTCTATGAAGATGATTACCTCTTATGAGCTTGATTTCCTTTCTTTCTTCCCTTTCTCTCTTCTTCCACGATTTTTCTTCTTCTTTTCTCTTCTCTCTTCAGTTTTTCTTCTCTTCTTTTCTTCTCTTCTACAATTCTTCTCTCTTCTTATTCTAATTCAAGACCATTTTTCTTGTTCTTCCCCTTCTACCCCTCATTTACTTAATCTTTCCAATTTTACCCTTCTTTCATTTAACCTAAAGTCCCTTTAAATCTAACACCTTAACTATACTCTAATTTCATTCTAAACTTATTCTCAATAATTTAATAAACTCAATTTTAAGAAAATAAAATAACACAAATAAACAATTCATAAATGAATAAATAAATCATAAATAACTAAAAATAATTAAAAAAAATTTGGGACCCAACAAATCAACTATGAATCCATTTGGTCCTGGTGACCTAAAGGGATGCATCGTGAATAACACTTCCTTGATATCCTAGTAGTTGAAAGGGGCAAGCAATTTTTTAGTAGCTTCTTGGCTCAAGGAACATTTTATGAATCTGCTAATATTGAAGTCAAGTTAAGACATCTCTTCTTCTCCCATCAAAAATCTGAAAAATTCTCTTACAGAGTTAAATAAGAAAGTTTGGTCAAATATACAATTCCCTCTTTCATGTCTTAGTTCTTTAATTTTATTTAAATTTCTCCTAACTAACAATGAAGCATGAAAGAAGCTTGCATGATAACCTCCATCTCTTATCCAGTCAACTTGAGCCTTCTACTTCATAATAGAAGTGTGTAGTTTCAAGGCCTCTTGGTGTTCCCTAAGCCTCTCACATTTGATAGCTCTCAACTGATTACTATAGGGGTGTATGTATCATTCTTCTTAAGCTTCATTGAGTTCATCTTAGTATCATTAAGCTATTTGGTATGGGATTTATCCTTAGCTTTTGTATCAACTAGAAAGCTTTGTATCTTGAGACATTCTGATTCTAACAAATTTGAATCAATTCAAGAAATCCATCTTGTTGTGTAAATCCAATAAAGAACCTAAATGGTACTCCTTACACCCTTGTAAGTTTAGATTCTGTATGTGTACAAATGAGTGATTAGAGAATAAATTTTCACCAAAATAAATAAAGGACGTTAGGAATTGACCCAACTGTGTCTGATTAACCAGTGCTCAGTCTAGTTTCTTTTTAATGTGCATAGATCCTTACTGCTTATTTGACCAAGTGTACAATCTATCAATAAATCTAAGATCTGTTATAGGAACATTTAGAAGTAAGTTAGTTAACTCCCTTCTAATAACTAAGTTGTATCCCCTTCCACCTTATGATTCATGATCTGACAAGATACAGTTGAAGTTACCTATAATAAGCTAGGGAATTGAGTTTACAGAATTGATAGATTGTATGCTCCTTTGAAATTGGAAATTTGGTGCATAAACAAGAGTGTCTTCAAAACCAGAATTCACACCTTCCACTTAAAATTTTAGATGTAAGTGTTGATCACTTTCTCCTATAACCATCACTGCCACTTTTTTATAGTTATAAAACATAAAATTCTTCCATTATGATAGGAAGAATGGTTGGAAATAGCTTTCCATTCAGCACCCAAAAACTTAAATTCTCCTTACATCTGAGTTGTTTTTATTTTAGTTTCTAATAGTCCCACTAAACAAGGCTTTTTTTCCCCCAAATGATCCCCTTAATCATAGCTTTCTTAAGAGGGTCATTGAATCCTTTAACATTCTAGATAATAATTGACATTTAGGGGAAGGTCCCCTTTTACTTTATTCTTACCTTTTCTTCTAGCTAACTTCCTTTTAGAGTTATTAAAAAGATCACTTATTTCTACCAAAGGTTCCTTTCCAAAATTGTTCTCATCATTAATCTAGCATTACTCATGGGTAATAACTTGATTCTCATATTCTTCTTAGACAACATTAATCAGTTCATTTTTAGATTGTGTTCTTGCCAAGTCATCCTTATCCACAATTGCATTAATTGCTACTTATGGCAATCTAACATTTCTAGCCTCCTGAGAGATCACTTATGAGGTTAACCCAACCAATTCCTCATGTCATCCTATTTTGAAGCCTTCCAATTAATTTCCATACCCTGTTATGTATACTTGGTTTCCATGGATAAGAAATGGGATTTCTACTCTTTTTAACTCACCATTTTCTCTAAGTTTCAAAATTGGTAGTTTGTTAGTCAACTTTGCATTCCTCTTGATTTCTATGCATATTTTAGTACATATCCTCTCTATGTTAGCTGCCTGGGAATCCATATAAATTGGTTTCTCAATTGAGTTAGCGAGGTAGCTTAATCCTTTTACATTCCAAAACTCCAAGGCCATATTGTGGAAGTTAACCTAAACATGGAAAGTCTCAATGTTGCCCCTATCACATTCCACAATTGGTTTCCACTTCTAATTGAACACTGGTTGGTCCTTTATGTATCTAGGACCAAGCTCAATTATTTCGCTTAAACAAGTTTCTGCAAAGAACTTCAATAAGAATGAACTATCTTCCATTAGCATAGTTATCTCTAGAGCTTTCCTACCCCAGCTAATCAAAGCCCAAGCATGGACTATTGAGAAGGTTGGCCTTCTATTCCAAAAAAAAACAACCAATGCAATAGACCAGGCATTAGCTCCTCCTTTAAGCAAACCGATTGGAGGAGTAAATGCCCCATCCTTCATGATATCATGAATGTGTTTCAACACACCTTTGTTATGATGAATATTTGGTTTATGTTTTCATGTGCCCTCAGGTTTCCTAGGCTCTTTGGGTTTGCTAACATTTCCATCAATAGGTACTATAGCAAGAGACGCGATAATTTTTTTTCCAAGGTCTCAAGGAAATCTTTCATATTTAGTTACAGAGGGGGAGTATTTCCTTCAAGCTCCATGTGCAAGGCTTCTAAAGGGCCCTCCATTTGAGGTTGAAAACATCGGAGGTTTGGCTATTGTTCCAAACAGGGAAGGAGAAAACAAAGTCGGGTGCTAAGTTTCCCAAAAAAAGGGGAATGTATAAGGGTAAACTTGTAAAATTAGGTAGTGAGAAGGCAGAGAAAAATTCAGGTCCTCGTATTTGCTATCTTTTGCTTACTCCTCACAATTTAAAAGATCCTGAATTTCTTCTCTTTAACTTTTCTATTCTGTGAACTTCTACTCTATCTATTGTTGATTGGGCTGGTTTTCATATATCAATAAGGATATCCTATCACCTATAAACAACACATGTCCATCTTAATTGCAATTATCACAATGCCTTCCACTGTTTTTTTTCCCTCTCCTTTAAATTATCTCTAATATTTTATATTTCTGTACAGCTGTTGTTTAGTAGCATAGAATATGCTTTGCTAATTGAGAGGAAAGGATCTTACTGCAATCGTATCTTCATCGAAACACATAAGAAATTGCGTTTACTTATTCCTGTTGAATGCTTCCTCTTTTATCCCGGCAGAATGTGTATTTCTAAAACATCTTTGTCATTTTTAAATTTCTTTATTGATGAATCCAGTTTGTATTCTGCGCCTAGAGAAATTCTCATCGTTTGGTGCTTGTTAACAGTTCTGACACATTTCATTCCTAGGTCATTAAAATTATGAAAATGTAATGGATCGTCACTCCTATTTTCTCCTGGTACTTTCTGATACAAAACCTCCATAACTGTTTTCGTCTGCGATTATTATTTCCTGGAGACAAAGGGAAAACTAACTTGCTATGACCGTTGACTAACTTGTTAGTTTTCCAACTTTGGATATCATACAAAATGGAGATCAACTTCATTATCAGGATTAAGCTTTTGCACAAATAATAAGAATTGAAATCCCACTCCACAAGGCCTTTGAAATCCCAACAGTTGTTCCTGTTGGAACCGAGGGTATTGGGCTTTCGCTTTGCGGCCATCACGTTAGGATTATTATGCTTTTGGAAATCCACCTTAGGTTTATTTAAAGCTTATAAATCTACTCGGAGTTTATATGAAAATAAACGATGGGATCTTCAAACAAAAAGATACACTTAAAAAATTGATTTTCTCATTAGTATAAAAATATTATTTCAGGATCAATTTATATCTTTTAATTAATTTCACATTCTTAATGAAAATGGTTAAGCTAATTGTTGGAGATGGGTCCCTCTTACATGGAGGGACACCATTCCAATGAAGGTGCCGCAACATGCTGCATTTGTTGAAAAGTATAAATGCAGCATTTGTTGAAAAGTTGATGCCCACCAACGTTGAAGAGAAGTTCGCCAATTATCCCACGTCT
>JANSVA010309983.1:0-24732 GCA_025504915.1 Erythroxylum reticulatum | reverse complement strand
TTTTAGTCAAATATAAAATGGAGAATGTTAAACCAATGTCAACTCCTATGCATCCTTCAATCCTCTTATCTAAGGATAAAGTTGGTAAGAAGATTGATCAAACTCTTTTCAGAGGAATTATTGGTTCTTTGCTTTACCTAACTGTAAGTAGACCTGATATATTGTTTAGTGTTTGTTTATGTGCAAGATTCAAGTAGATCATAGAGAATCTCATTATATTTTTGTTAAAAGAATATTGAGATACTTAGCAGGTTCTACTGATCTTTGCTTAATGTATGAGAAGGGTAAAGATTTCAAGTTAATTGGCTACTGTGATGTTGATTATGTTGGAGATAGGATTGATAGAAAGAGTACAAGTGCAGGTTGTCAATGTCTTGGTCAAAATCTAATTTCTTGGTCAAGCAAGAGGCAAAGTTCAATTGTTCTATCTACCGCAGAAGCTAAATACATGTCAGCTGCAAGCTGTTTTTCACAGATGTTATAGATTAAGTATTAGTTAGAGGATTGTTCTATCCAAGAAGATCAGATTCCAATCTTCTGTGATAACACAAGTGCTATTAATCTCTCAAAAAATCCAATATAACATCAAGGCAAAGTATATTGAAGTTAGGCATCATTTCATAAGAGACTATGTATAGAGAGGGATCATCAATCTTCAATTTGTTGAGACGAATTAACAATGGGCAGATATCTTCACCAAACCTTTAAGAGAAGACAGATTTAAGGAAATCAAACAAAACCTGAATATGGTGATGTTAAATGACCATTCGTCTAAAACTCCATTATCAAGGCAATTCGTCCCAAAGAAGCTAATTTGTAAGTTTTCAAGTTAAATAATAACGGTAATTCACAAATGGTAACTTTTCAAGAGTGCGTATAAAAAAAATCATCTCAAAATTCTACAACACCTTACACTCTAGAATTTTCTTGAAAAACTTTGAAATCGACTTGTTCAAAGTTCTCTCAACAAAGACGATCTAACCCTCTATTCTAAACTTCAAATTCTTCTTATTTCATACCTTTATCTCTTCTTATATATTAACCTCACTTCTTTAAGTGAAACACATTTATGTGTTTAGTGTTTTTTCACATTAAAAAAATGCTAAAATCTCTTATCTATGGGAGACTCGTCGATTTCACTTCCTTAAAGAATAATCAGATGAATATCGAACTTGAGATTGAAGCAGTTGGCTGGAAGAAATTCTTCAACATCCTAGAGACGGTATATCTGAATGAAATATATGAATTTTGGAAGCATGCGAAGGTGGTAGACAATACCTTGGTATCGATGGTAGATGGGTTGTTAGTAATAATTACACAAGATTCTATCGGGAAGGCTATTGGGTTTCCAAATATTGAAGTAGAAATGTTCAACAATACAGATTGGATTGCTCAAAGTCATATAGACAAAGCCAACATTAATCAACAACTACATGGATCCATTAATCCAGGAGTCAAGAAGTCTTCAACCCTCATTTCAAAGGCTAGGGTTCTCCATTCACTTCTTCTCTATTATATCCTACCAAGAGCAGGATCAAAGGATTTGGTGACAATGAATGATGAACATTGTCTATTTCATCTATTTACTCACTAACTCGTTAATCTTTTGGTCTTGATTATGAAGTACATGATAAAGACTAGGGAGGATTATCATCTGAAGAGTGGTTCTTTACCTAACAGTATGTTGTTAACAAGCTTTTTCCAAGAATCTGGAATCCTACTTGATAAAGGAAACAAAGTAAAGATGAATGTTAAGAGTATTATTAATGCATCTAATATTCACAAAATGGGAATCAAGACTGAAGCTGAAGTGGATGTAGATTTCACACTAAAAGCAAAGTCTAAATGGGGAGCTTTTAGTAAGACGAAGCAAGAGTGAACATGTTCCGACAGAAATACAAGCAAAACCTCAATCGTTCAGAAGAATATCAGTAGAGGAAAAGGTTGAACAATTGTCTGATGTGCCGATACAAGTCAAGACATTTCTAAAAAAGAAGGAAAGCAAGGTTCAACAACTAACTCACCAAGTGTCTTTAAAGAGGAAGGCTGAGATGCTCCAATAAGAAAAGCCTGAAAAGTCAAGAAGGTCGCCAAGATTAATGACTTTACAACAACAGAAATAGAAGAAGCAGAAAGTTCTGATTCTTGACGGAGATTTTGAGAGTAAAAAAGAGCAATAGCAACAAAAGCAGTCTACCAAATCAATTGTCTCTATCCCTCAAATTTAATCATCAAAATCATCTGGAGAGACAGAGATAAAAAGGAAGCTAGTATTTGAGAAGAAGAAGCCTCAACAACAACTTTCTTCTAAACCAGTAGAAGAATAAAAGTAGATGAAGCTTATTCAGAAGTAGGTTTCTTCATCTGATGTTCTACAAAAGACATAGACTGTTGAACACCAGCTAGTACCTTACAACCCTCCTTAACCAATAAAGAAAAAAGATTTAAAAATGAAGTTCATAGAAGAATCAACACCTAATCGTAACAGAAGTTCAATTATCATCAGATAACTTTCTAAACAGATAGTTAACTTTCAAGTTGAGCCTATAACAGTAAATGATCAGATGATACATCTTCTACGTCCTAAAGAACAAAGACTATATAGCATTCTGCAAGATGAAAAGTCAGAATAATGTCTATTAAACATTACAAAAGATCTTTATACAATCTATCTAGTAACAAGTAGAATGACAATCAAGATTATACCAGATGTACAACCTAGACGTCCAACACCCGTAATAAATGAACGAAAAGGAAAGAAGAAGAAGTTTCTTGAAGGATATGAAGATGATCTTACAGAAGAACAGATTTAAATGGCAATGAAGAACATAGACGATGTATGTCATGCAGCTCAACTTGTAGGTGTCTATGTACCACATTACATATCAAAGGCATCAAGAAGTCAATTTGGAGCATCTATGAAAGACGAAATTTTCAAGGTAGTTGTTACAATATCAGAAGGAAGGTACAAAAGTATCACAATTGAAGGTATCGATTTTAACTTAGAAACCTTTGTGCATTTAATCATTCATTTCAAACCCTTAGGTTTCATACCTTTAGTTAAAACTATTTTACACCTTCTAAGGCAACCAATTAACAAATTATCCATACTTGATGATCTTGATATCTCTGAAGGAAAATAACCCTTCAAATTACCTTTAATCAAAGTTATAGAATTATACGATTCACCTAGAAAACCATCTATTTTTGAACATACTCATCCACTTAGTGAAATACTACAAGATGCTACTGTTAATTCAGAGTTCTTGAAGAATTTCATCAAATGGACTGAAGCTAGTCACAAGCAGATGAAAGTTTAGGAAGCCTTAGCTAAAAACATTGAGGAAATTAATACTAAGGTTGATGAACTAGGTGATGCAGTGGGTGATCTTCATGAGGAAATAACATATCTACGTGTTTCAATAGAAGAATACCTCAAGACGATCTGCACTGATATTTAACACATGCATTTTAAATTTTGAATTGTTTAACATGAACTATCCTTTTGATTAATAACAAATAGGGGGATAAAAGCGGAGAACATTAGAAAGAATACATTTAGAAAGCATTCATTGTATATCTTATGCATATCTTGTATATTTTGCTTTATTCATCTGAATATTATTTTATCTTCTAATATTATGATTATTTGTTATCATCAAAATGGGAGATGTTGTTAAGTAAAGAAGACTTCACTTCTTCTATTAGTTTTGATGAAATCAAATAATAACAATCATAGAAGTGTGTGAATTGTTTTGATGAATTTGTTAATGCGCAAATAAATGTAAGTGACACAAATTGTCAATTCAAGATGATACTTAAGTAAAAGCTAAATAAGACAAAGCGTCTTAGATGGATCAGATGAAGTGTGAAGTGCTTGGTCTAAGACATCAGACAAAGCATAACACCAGACGAAGCATATGAAATCTATACAAGATAATGTAATTGAAAAATATTCTAGAATGTCAGTCAGTTAGTTGGAGTTAGTTACAGGACTCAACTAATAACGATTTTTAGAAGATTTAATAAGAAGATTTCTTAAAAAAGTCATTTGAAGATTTAGGTTATAAATATTAGTTATAGTCGTAAACTAAATATACAATAGAAAAGGAAATTTGATTGTAAAAAACATACTTAGAGAAACTCTGTATTCAAGTGTTCAAATGCTCACATACAAAAAATATTATGAGAAAAGAAAGGAAGAAAGAGAGCAAATACATATGTAAGATGAAGCTTAAACAATATCTTGTCAAGTAAAAGAAAGGCTAAAGCTTAGAGAGGCTAAGGAGGCAGATAAAGAATACTTTGTGAGAGAGACTTGAAGAGGATCTACAAGTGTAGAAATAATACTTGTAATGTTGAAGGGTATAGTAAAATCTCAAACAAACTCTAAAGACTGGACGTAGCCCAAAGTTAAAGGTGAACCAGTATAAATCATGGTGTCATATTCTCTAAGTCTTATGTCTTTAATTTTCTTGTTGTTAGAAGAATATATAATGATTTTCGCTGTTGCGCATTACTCATCAAATTAAGTGAATTGCTTTGTAATTGTCTGAATTTCTAAAGAAAATCAAGAAGATTTTAAAGATTAATATCTTATATGATTTAACACAATTCAAACCCCTTTTTATGATTTCTATATTAAAAAGTGATTTACTTCAAGTAGGACTTTAGAATGCGTGCCAAGACTCATATGCAAATATAGTGGTCCAACCATTAAAAAAATGGTTAAAATTCACAAAGCACCCTCATGGTATGACAAACTATCAAAGTTCCCCCTCACATTTAAAAATATCACAAAACATCTATGGTCTTGATTTTCTAATGCTTGTTCCTCCTATCATCAAATAGATGTTAAACACCTTAACTCCCTATGTAAAAAGGAGACCATGTTTTTAATGTGGTAGATGAAATTATAGGGTTGAAGGTTTTGCTTCATGTGACATTGTTTACTACATCCCATATGATGTTTATGGAGTAAAGACGAGAATGAAATTGAATGAAGCAGTACGAAAAATGTTAGAGGAGAAATATATAGCTAGGGTTCATCAATTGATTTGTTAGATAAGAGAAATACAATGAAATACAATTAGGGGAAAGCTTAGGTCCATCAATTCAATAATAAGAGAGGAGAAGTCATTGCAAAAAAGATAAGTTTACTGGTGAGCATTTAATTACTATTTCCCTTCTTGAATTACTGCAAAATTTCACTTTTTTTGATGTTTTTATATCCTCATTCATTTTAGTTAAACACAACATTATTAGTTTGTCACTAAAAACATCAAGGACTATCATGATTTCATCATAAATTTCCTTTAAGGATAAATTGAATTCTAGTGGGGATGGCAATTAGGCCCAGGCATGGCCTGGCTTGACCTGAACTTAAAGGGTCACATTAAGGTTAACTAGTTCTTGGGCTCAAAATTTCTAAAAAATTTGGGGCTCAGGCTACCCAAACCCTGCTTGACCCAAAGCCCAAACTTTATAAGCAAAACGTCATTTTGCTGAAAATAATGTTGTTTTGTATTTCTAATTTTAAAAATTTTTTAGGCTATTTGAGTTAGGCTACATTTAGACTCGGGTGTCGGGCCTAGACTATGGTTAGGGTGCTCGACCCATGTTGGCCCGAAAATTTTATTTATTTATTTATTAAGCATGATTTAAAATAATTTTGAGGTTTGGATAGATTAATTATTTTTGGAGTTAATTATTATGTCAAAGTTAGTAGAATTTATGGCATGGGTTAATGGAATTAAAATGCTAAGTTAGTAAGAAGGTTGAAGGTTATTTTTGGAAGATCACTTAAGGTTAAAAGAACATAAGCTTATAAGGAAGGGTAAAATGGACTTTTTGGGCTCATTAAGGGTAAAAAGGGGAAGAAGAATGGTTGTCTTGCAATTGAAGAAGAAGAAAATGAAAATTGAAGAGAGGTAGAGAGAGTGTCGTGGGAGGAGAAGAAAAGAAGAGAAAGCTAAACTAGGTTTCAAATTTTGTTAGTTTTAAAGAGTGATTTTGAAGTTTTTCAAGAAGGGAAAAAGAAAGAGAAAGATTAGAGCTTCCATTTGAACTAAGACACTCATTAATTAGTGAAGATTCAAGGTAAGTTTATGTTTAAACTTTTTGATTTTGGAAGGGTTTTGGTTCATGAAGCTTAAGAAATGCATGAGTTTAAGTATTCTAGGATCAATTTTAGTGTATATATTTCTTTGAGTTCTCAATTGGAATTCCTATTGAATTGGGATTTTTGCCAATATTGAAGGAAATCAAGAGGAGAGGTAAGAGGAGCAAGAAAAGAAGCATCTTTGACCAATTGTTAAGAAAGGAATTCAAGTTGGGTTACATTTTTATAATTGAGTAATAAGCTATTAATGTTTCTTCCAAATCAAGAAAGTTAAATGTTTTCAATTGTGTTAAATATGCATTTATTGCTCTTTGAATGCTTTGAGAAAGTGCTATATGTTGGGTATGTGAATATTATGTTGATGATTTATGAAAAGAATATGAAAATGATTTTCGGAAAGATACTATGTTTATGAAATACATGTTATATGGGTTTGGTTTAGTCCATTTTGTATGTCAAGTGTACTTTAACTAAAGGCTTCTCCTACCTGTCTGCTAGTGGGATGGAGCTACTTCATGAATTCTCTCATGTTTATGACTACGCAAAACTACTATGTGGGATTATGTTAGTTCGTTCTGTTCACGACTACATAGGACCATTACATGGGAACGTGTTAGCTCGTTCTATTTATCGACCTCCCAAACCATTTTTATGTGCTTATGTGTTGACAAGTTTATTGAATGCATGTTTTGGGTTGCCTATAAATTGTTTGATAAATTGAGAATTGGGAAATATATGTTTCATGATTCATCATGAGTTTTCAATGGTTTTTGCTTGTTATCAATTATAAAACTATTACCCACGAGCTTTAAGCTTACCCCCTTTCCTCCCCATCTTTAGGTGATGAGCAAGAGATCAAGTAATCGAGCATTAAGGCATTACTTCAGATTATGCTTATTTCGTATTTTCAGTTAGAATTTGTAAAACAAGGCTTGAGTTATATTTTGAGCAATTCTACTTTCTGTAAAATATGTATTTTTGGACTATTATGTATGGTGGCTTGAAATGCCCATTAAATCTTTGTAAAACTTCTATATTTTGATGATAATGAAATATGATTGAGTTTTTGCTCATAACTCTCAAAGTTTGTACATTGCATTTTCAAGCATTCATAAGGGTAAATTTTTGTGTTCTGATTTCTGGAAAAAATGTATTAATCTAGGCTGAATTAGACAGATTTGTATTCTTAGAAGTTGTAGATTATCTTTCTAGCTTTCCGATGATATAAAGTATAAAAATTTTTAGATATTGGAATTAAGAGATATGATCATTATTTATGGGACAGCTATAGTGAAAGATGAGAATTTGTTGTATGTGATGAATCAATTGAGTTGCGATTTGGGAGTTTAATGAAATCAATTTGGTAATTGAATGTTTAAGGAGTGATATTGCATTAGAAGAAGTGAATTTGGGAAGATTATGAGTGAAAGTGATGTTAGAATGGATGTAGAAACCATTAAAGATGCTTTGGAGGGAGTTTTGTCTCACCTATGTCCGTTAGATAGACTTTAGGTCCATTAAACGGACCTTATCAAGTCTAAAAATGTCCCCAAGCTAGTCCATGTGTATGTCCCGTTAAATGGACCTTCACAGGTCTAGAAGACAACCCAGACCCTGTGTATGTCCATTAGGTAGAGGTGTATGTCTGTTTAAAGGACATACATTATACACTTTCGGAAATTCGCAATTTTGACCCTCTAGATAGAAACATATCTCTTCATAGTCTTCATAAAAGTTGTAGAGCTCAAAGTTCTCTTTAAAATTGTTCGAAGACTACCTTAATCATATAAATTTATTGAAAGTTATGTCAATTGTCCCAAAACAGGTACAATATGATTGAGGACACAATCATGTCTGATTCTTTTGGCCATAGCTTCATCATCCGACCTCCAAATGAAATGATTCTTAAAACAATAGATTCCTAACACATTTTTATATATCTCCATGCAAATTGGTATCTTTTTATGTAGATTTGGAAAAGATCAATGGAAAGAAAATGAGGGAATCGATTGGAGGAGCATGACTTAGTTATGAGCATACTTTGGCTTTTAAGCATATCTTGATCTATATTGATCGAATAGGAAACTTTTAGGATGTTATAAGAATGAAGATGAACTGATGATGAATAATGAGAGTTGATGAAAATAAACCTACAAGGTAATACGCATGCTCATGTTTTATGACATCTGGATAGTTGGGCTCCAAAAATAGTGTCCAACAACCCATGACTATCCCTAATTTTTAAAAGCCTCCCATATCATTGTAACTTTTCCTTAAATAGCCTATTCTGGTTTCTTAATTTCATGATTTTGTCTATATAATCCTTCATTGGTTCAAGGTCATTCATTCGCAAGAGTTTAACTTTCAATTTGAAGTGCTAGTTGTACCAAATTGTATAATATACCTTAATTAGGAGTCATATGATAGACACTATCTATCATCCATGTTTAGCAATACTATTAGCATTATAACAAGATGCTACAAACATTTTCCTTCCTCTTTTAGACCTTGATTTGTTAAAAGTGTTAACTTTAATCTTATTAGTTAGATTTGGACTAGCCTTTACCAACTTTTTTCATATGTCTAGTTTGTATACAAGTCTTATATTACACTATAGGCCTATACCATCACTAGTGTTAAAGATGCCCAAAACTCTTTCAATGTTTATAAGGCTCGTATTTGCCTTTTTCCACTATATTTTTTCATCCTTCAAGTTCATTATTGTCTTTATCTTTTTCAAGGAACTTATGTATCCATCCCTCCTATTACATGAGATTTGTTATTTTGATTTTCTACAAGAGCATTCTCAAGGACTTCTTCCTCTCTATATGAATTTCTTTGCTTAATAGCTTACAAAGATTTTACTGACCTAGTTTAAACTCCCTTTACTAGTTTAAGGTCTTTCATTTTCATGAGTTTAAACTCCCATCTTACATTTAACATCTTTATCTATCTAGTTTTTCACTACCCTAAAACTGCTTCTATAACTTGTTTCATGATTCATTAATTGTATCACAATCCATTATTCTTACAAAAATGGCTTCACCTATAACAAAGTGAATAAAATTTAGTGTTTTGTATCTCACAAACACTAACTCCTCATGGATATTTATTTGATTTATTTTGGATTTATAGGTGAGGGAGGAGGACCAACATTAACCTTAATAGCTTCCCAGAATGAAGGTAAGCCTTCATTTTTATAGCTTATATGTGATAATTTTGTCCTTGAAATAATATAAGAATTGAGTAAAATAATGCTATTGGTTTTTATTATCTTTTATGTGTTTTAAAAGTTTTTTGGCTTACAATGGTCATGTCCTTATTTAAAAGCAAATACTCTCCCTTGTAAAATCATAAGTGTCCTTGGTACCACAATTATAATGTATTAGAGGAGGAGAAACATTATATTTTTACTATTTTCATTGATGTATTTATGCTAAAAGCTTACAACTTAGTCAAAAGACATATCCCTTAGTTTTCTCCTAATTTGGCTACAAATTGTTATTATGTGAACTTTTTTTGTTGAATTTGACTTTCCTAAGATATAAATTTATGCAAGTTATATAGGAACATGTTATATGATTCCATAATATATTATTCTTCTACAAAATTAATAAATAGAAATATGATATATGATTCCATAATGCATTATTCATAATGACATCACTTTAGTAGTATATTAAATTTGAATAAATTTGGTAATACAATTACATATTATGGTATTTGTTTTTGTTATAGGTTATGTTTGAGAAATAGCTAATACTTCAGACCCACGAATTAGGTTTGAGTGCTTTAATGGTGGATTTTTCAAATTCAAATCATAAATGATATATAAAGGTGGGGGGGAAGATTGTTTTAGTTGTGAGGTAGAAGAGATTACATTGGTTGATTTTGTGTTTAATTTTAAGAGGTTAGGAAATGGAGAAGAATAAGATTTTACCTATAAATTCCCAAATGAGTCATTTAATGATGGTTTGAGGCTACTATAGAATGATAATGATGTGAGGAACTTGATAGGTGTTATTGAAGTGAGAAAACAAAAAAAAACAGTACAGGCATATATGGATAAGGAGAAGTACCCTAAATTATGTATGATAAGGAGGTAGGTTTAGTCGAAGCTGTAAATCCACCTATTTTAGCAGTTACAGATCCACCTATTCCAATATATACAAATCTAACCATAGATGCCTCCATAGATCCACCCACAAATGCACCCTTAAATTGGCCCATTCCAAAAGTCACTAACCTTAAATCATCGAATGATTCAGATGGCATATCATATAATGAATTTAAACAATATATATATGATTTAGGATATTTAAATAGAAATTTCTGATTATGTATATGTATATGCTATAAAAGAAGATTTATCTACCATGAGTAAGTAGTGTAACGGTTTTCAAAATATTGAATTAAGGTAATGATGAGATTGAAGTTGATGATGATTACATTAGTATCCTAGAAGAAAGTTCAAATGAGGATAAGAAGAAAAAGCCAAAATATCCTCATTTTTGCTTATATAGTTTAGATGATGGGAGAGTTGTTTCTAAGCAAAGAATAATTTTTTATTCTATTGATATATTTAGAAAGCTTTAAAGAACATAAGCATTTAGATGGGCTTTAACTATATTTATATAAATAATGAAAGGACAAGAGTTACTATAAAGTGTAAGATGAAATGTTGATGGAGGATACATGTAAGTCTTATAAAAGATAAGGGTGCATTTCAAATTAAGACATTTTAAAACTCTCATTCTTGTAGGAGAACATTTGACAGTATAAAATTTGATTATTAATAGATTTCCAGCAGGTATGTGGCACACTTCAACGATAATCCTAACTGACATATTTTTAGGTTAAAGGAGGTAGTTTTATGAAATTACTGGTAAGAAATTTTAGACATTACAAAGTATAACTCTAAGATGCATGGATTAGAGATGAAAGGAAATAATATGAGAAGTTAAAAGGATGCTTCTTGATTGTGATAGAATGCAATAGGGGTTGTTTATCTTGATTGTGATAGAATGCAATAGGGGTTGTTTACTATACATCAAATCTCCTGAAGGCATGTTTGATTCATGCTATATATGCTTTAAATAAGTAAAATATAGGATTTTAATGCTTATAGCACAATAATGTACATTAATGGTTATCATTTGAAGACAAACTATGGTGAGCAATTATTGATAGCCATTAAAAGGGATCCAAACAATAATATTTTTCCATTAGCTTGGATTATGGTAAGAGTTGAGAATAAAGAGAGTTATAAATGGTTTTTAAGAGACCTGATTGATGACACTGGTAATGATTGATCATGGGTATGCATGATTGATAGATAAAAGGTAACACAATAAAAATTTATAATGTTATTTTCATATTTCACCTAATTTCTTACTGAGAATATCTTAATCATGTGATGTAGAGTCTAAAGAACAATTTGAGCATCAGTACAAACATTTTGACTACCATTACTTCTGTAGACATTTGTGAGCTAATTTACAAAGTAGGTATAATCTGTTAGTTGTCTAAAAGAACCAAATGTAGAATATTGCTTTAAATTATACTTGACAAGGTTATAAGTGAAAGCGATCTAGAAGGGGGGGTTGAATAGATCTTTTAAGTTTTTCACAAAGTGCTACAAAACAGAGAATTAAAACATACAAAATAAACAAACAAATCGAAATGTAAAAGCATAGAGAAGAGACACAAACACAATGTTTATAAAGGTTCGGTGCTAAGACCTACATCCTCTACCTAAGCTCCCACTTAGGATTTTGTCAAAGCTTTTTACTACACACTTATTAGTTCAGTGTCAACTCTTCCAATACAACTTGACTTCCGGCTTAAGCTACACCTTACAGATGATTTGTTTTCCCGGCACAAATCCTACCGCCCAAGTGATTCTTCTCTAATCACTCAGCACACAATAATAACAATGATAGAAATGAAGTAGTAAAGCTCAGTACAGCTGAATACAATTAGAATATGCTAAAAGCAAATTGAGAGCAATGAGAATAATTTTGAGCTTTGGCAAGTATGCTTCACTTTGGACTTGTGTAATCAATCCTCTGAAGATCCATCCTTTTATTTGCAGGCTTCAAGACAATTTTAGATGTTGTAGAATGCTCCTAGCCGTTGTATGAAGATTTTTCTCCTGTTTGAAATCAATTGACACAGTCAATTATGTTCAGCTGCAACTGATAATCGACTAGTTGGTATGTAACAGTCGACTAGATTTTTAGATGTTGTAGAACTCTCCTAGCCATTGTAGAATGCTTCTATCCGTTGTATGAAGATTTTTCTCCCGTTTGAAATCAATTGACACAGTCAATTATGTTCAGCTGCAACTGATAGTCGACTAGTCGGTATATAATAGTCGACTAGTCGGTTATAGTCAACTTGTCTTCAAGAATTAGTCGACTAGCACTAACGTTTTTCATGAAACCTTCAGCTCCGCTCTTCGAATAGTCGACTAATATGATGATAGTCGACTAATCCATTTATCCAACTGACAGTTCCGATTGTTAATAGTCGACTTGCAACATGATGGTCAACTAGCCTCTAGCTCCAACTGACAGATCTTACATAATCTCCAATCTTTGATTATTAAGATGCTCAATTTGAATTTTTCATACGAGATCTTCTCATGAAATTCACGTTGTTTAATTTTGATACTTAATATTCCAATATTGATTAAATTTCATCTGCCTTAAAAATTGGTGTACCATCATTTTAATCCAAATACCTGAAATTATTTCTTAACCAATTCTTTAAGTTTTATTATTTTCAAAACATAGAAGGATTTAATTTGTCAACCTCCATTGGTCCAACAATAAGAAGATACTAAATGAGATGGAGAGCATAAAAAAGTATTCATATGATTGTTTTGAAAATATTTTTGAGAAGAGATGGTATGGAGATGCATTTAATAGAAGATGATGGAGTAATTTATTATCAAATAATATAATAAAATGTTTCAATGCATATTTGAGAAATGTAAGAGATAATCAAATCTTGACTTGCTAGGAAGTAGTGAGAAAAGCTATCATAAACAGATTTCATCAAAAGAAGCAAGGAATGACTACTTATAATAGCAAGATTTGTCCTAATATAATATCAAGATGGAGAAAAACAAAATAGAGGCTCTTAATTATTTGTGTCATTTTGTAGGTGATAACATTATTTCAATTTGATACTTATTTACTAAAATGTTACTAACAACTTAATTCATTTTTTACAAGTGATGAAAAATTTAAAATTAAGAATTATATGTATAACTTAGGGGTGGCAATGGATGGGGCCGATCTAGGCTTGCCCAAGCTAGATAGCTTTTGCTCAAGGGTGAACTAGTCTAAGGCCTGATCGAGCCTTAAACAATCGAACATGAGTATAGGCTGGGCTTGAGAAGCTCGAAGCCAAATTTGACCTATTTTGGATTAATTTCTATTTTTAATTAAAAATAGAAAGCAATAACATATTATTTTCCTTTTAGTTATTGGGCCTAAAGTTGAGTTGAGCTTAGGTAGCCCAAGTCTGAGACGATCCTAAAGCCTGGTCAAATTAGGTTTAATCCTTTAACTTCAGGTCAGGTATGGTTCAAGCTTGATTTTCATGTCTAGTATGACTATCATATACAAAAACCTTAGAAAAAATGAATGCACATACCAGAGATGGGAGTTAAATAGGATCATTTGAAGCCATACCATTTTAGCGATCATCTTGGAGAGAGAGAGAGAGAGGAGATCTTGAGGATTATGTGCACAAGTACTACGCCAATGGAGGCATATATTAGGTGTTACTTGAAGATTATAAATCCACTACTAGGTGAACAGTTTTGGTCAGTGCTTAGAGAAGAACATAAATAGATATTAATCTTCTCGCTTATAAGAAAATAGATGGAAGCTTAAAGAAAAAAAAAAGAATAAGGGAAGTTACTAAGGGTAAGAAGGGTTACTATTTCAACAAGGATTAGAGGATATGTAACATGCAAGAAATGTAAACAAGTCTAACACAATTCTATAAGTTGTAAGATGCCAACACCTAGATTAGTTGCTATGAGACAAATGATGGTAAGCTTATTTATTTCATATTGAAAAAAGCATTATAATGTATGATATAAAATGTTAATATTAATTTTTTTTATAAAGGATCAAATGTAAATGCCCTCATAAGAAAGCACTGTAGTAGACGCATCACAAATCAAGGGGAAGGAACTTCTTAAAAAAAATAGAACAAATTAGGAAGGCAACCAAAGTTGGAACATCTAACATCTCATTAAGGCTAGGAGCAAAAGAAGAGGATAGACTAACTAAACAAATAAGGATTAAAAGAAGTGTATAGCTTGTGGTCCTTTGTATTTATAGATAACTCATTTAGAATTTTGGTCTTATATAATTACATATATGATTTTTACTCACAAAAAACTCATATGGTCCTATGTAATTATGACATCTCACTTTTGTATCTTCTGATGATGATATAGATTGAATCATATATATAAATATATATATAATTACATCATGTATAAAGAATCGAATATAGGGAATAACTTTATAGATCTTTTGAATTTATTGACTACTTTTGAATTTGTATACTAAATCATATGCATACAATTACAACACCATTTGCATATAATCATTTTCTTGATATTTTAGTTTGAATTCAACTGTATGTGTATAAAGGTAATTTTTTTTATACACATGTGTGTGAAATAAAGCACAACTCATTTTCATTAACTTAATACATAATGTCATATAAGATTTCATTACTTAAAAATATTATTTAATACATAATGTCATAAAGGTATAACTCATCTTATCCTTATTGTTTGTACATATAAGTACTAATTGCAGCAGTAGGTACAATCTAAGAGAATATCATTAATCCCTATTCCTAACTAAGTTTATACCTCCCTTTTGTCAATTTCAAGCCATGTTCTTCTCTTATAAGCCATTTATGACATCTAAACTTCTTACAGTAAAGTTTTCATTAAATAACTCAAAGAAATTTCAACATTCCTTTTCCTTTAATAAACAAGATGAATAGTTATCTATTTTTTTGCAATCTTTCTTTAAAGTAATTAAACTATGCATAGAATTTACCCCATATTTTAGACATCCAAAAAATCTCCTTCTAAGGTTCTTTGATATCCAATAGGTCTGTAAATGAGCTTCTAGTTCATAAACTGCAATATTGCGATATATATAGACATGTTATTACAAACTTTCTATTATTGATGTTGATGATTCCATATACCTAAAATCCAATAAAATCCAATCAAATATTCACTTCCATAAAATCAAATCATTTTTAGCCATTATAATCAATACCTAGTTAAGAAATAAATGAGATAAAATCCAAGTTCTATAATTGAACAAAGTAACAAAGATAAGAAATAGGCATAAAATCGCAGAATAAGTGGTATTTCTCAAGTTATAAAGATAAGAAATACTTTACTAAAACTCAAAAAAGGTACTTATAGGTACACTTTGTTAAGTCAAGAGGACTTCACTTCTATTAATTTTGATGACAATTGAATAATAATAATCTTAGAAATGTATGAACTGTTTTGATGAGTTTGTTAAGTGTGCAAAAAAATGTAAGTAACACTTAGTCAACTCAGAAGTTACGTGGTCAACTCCAGACGATATATCTACAACAGACGAAGCGCAACACCAGACGAAGCGAAACAATAGACAAAGCAGAATAACAGATGAAACATAGTAACAGAAGAAGTATTATTCCAGACGATACAAAAGGAAGATATTCTAGAATGTCAGAAAGTTAGTTAGTTGGAGTTAGTTACAGGACTCAACTAATAACCATTTCTAGAAGATTCAAGAAGCAGTTTCTCGAGAAGACAGCTAGAGACTTAGGCTATAAATACTAGCTTGAGTCGAAGACTAAGATAAAGTTTTCACAAAAAGAGAAAATTTTGATTCTACAATACTTAGCAAAATTCTGTATTCAAAGTGCGAAAAAAGTGAGCAAATACATCTGTAATGTGAAGCTCAATAATATCTTTCCTAAAGAGAAAGAAAGGCTAGAGCCTATGGAGGCTAATACATCATATAAAGAATACTTTGTGAGAGAGACCTGAAGAGGCTCTGCAAGTGTCAAAAGAATACTTGTAAAGTTGAAGAGTATAGTAAAATCTTAGACAAACTCTAAGGACTGGACGTAGTCTAAGGTTTGGGGTGAACCAATATAAAATTGCAGCATTTGTTCTCTAACTTTTATCTTTTAATTTTCTTGTTATTAGACGAGTAGATAATATTACATGCAATTGCATTGCTTATAAACTTTAGCAAAGTGTTTTTGTGATCATTTGAATTTATTAAAGAAATTCAAGAAGTCTCAAAAGATTAATATTTTCGAAAGCATACACAATTCAACCCCCCTTCTTGTGTATTTTACATATTATACCTGATTTCTATATTAACAAGTGATTTACTTCTCACTTCCTTTTATGTTATGGGTTATGGTTTTAATTTAAAGGACACACACACACACACACACACAGAGAAAGAGATTAAAAGGCTCATCTTCTTTATATATGTAAAATACACCACTAAAATAATTATAAGAGGCAAATAAATCATTTTGAAATAGTTGAAAGAGAATAAAAGGCTTATCTTCTACATATATGCAAGCTTGGTCTCTTAGTTACTTGGTGAAAATTTGCTAGAATAGAGCACAACAAAATGTCAAAAGGGAACAAAATTTTTGAAAGATATTATATATGCAATTACTCTTCTTGTCACTCTGTTCTAAATTCTAAACAAACAAGATTACAATAAAAAATTTTTGGCGACCTTTCCTTTTTCTTCTTATTATATATTACTTAAATAATGTAGAGAAAATCTCTCTCAAATGTGCCCAACTAATCCTTCAAATATTTTGGGAGATCCAGTATAACCATAAATTTTATTCACCAATTTTTATTGTTCCATAAAATAAGGTTTTAGATGTACCTCACTCTTTTATTTTCTTCGAAGATTTTGCCTTTAAATTTGACTTTGTTATGTTTCTTATAGATTGATGTAGTACAAATTTAGGCAAATAGATGTTATATTGTAAATTCTTTTACAAATTGCCTCAGTATTAGGATTTCTTCTATCTACCTTGCTTTTAACCTCTTATTTATTCAGGTTATATCATTACAACAAACTAGGATATAGGCTACAAACAAAAATGTAGGCAATTTCTTTAATAAGCATCGTGCATTATATTCATGATGTTGTCAAATCATCACTCAAAATATCATTGATTTCTGTCCTAGAATAGTTTAGGTGACATTTTCTCAAATTGTTGATAAAGAAAAATTACTAGCTATAAATTGTTTTTCATTAAAAACACCATAAACAAATAGCTAGTAAATGTAAAAAACCAATGATTGGTAACTAAAATGTAGCAATTCCATTTTCGTAGCCAAAAATTGTTTACAATGTTTTGTTTAATGCATAGTAAATAGAATTTTGTGATGTTTCATATAAATTATCTTAAGATATTTTCTATTTTTTTAAATGTAGTTAAAACTGTTATTATCTTCTATTTTTGGTTTTGCTTATCATTACTTTTTGCATTGTTATTTTGATAAATAATTTTGTTTAATGTCATTATTAATTTAACTACTAATAAAGCAAATAAATATTAAGTTGTATAGTTGATTGATGTTTAAAATGAAGCTAATCAAAGAGAATTCCAGTTTCCTTTCTTTAAATTGTATATGTTATCGATATTATTCATTTCATCTAAAAAGTTCAATTAGTATGCAAAAAACTTGCCCTTATTTCCACTTTTTTTGGAGTAGCAAAGAATAAGTTTGGTTCCACATCATAAAGTTAAATGTTGTGTGAGTTGAATAACTCATACGACATCATTGGTTAGGAGGCGTAGTAGTTCCATTTGTACTACTACGTTAAAAAACAATGTCATCTTTACATGAGGATTTAGGGTTCTTAAGGGACATTTGACTGTAGGGGGAATGAGTGTTAGGAAGTAAAAACCATAATTGTTTTTTAATAATTTTTAAAATTGAGGGGGCACTTTAATAATTTTTCAATTTATAGGCAACTTTGTGAATTTAACCCAAAAAGAAAAGCTAAATGAATAAATGAATGATGGAATGAAGTTACCTTATTACTTATCAAAGGAGCAAGTTATAGCCTTTGTGAGCAAAGTCCATTCAAGAAGGAGATATGGAGCCTTAAGGGAAATACTTTTCAAAGTCCTTTCAAGAAGGAGATATAAAGCCTTAAGGGAAATACTTTTCAAAGTCCTTTCAAGAAGGAGATATAAAGCCTTAAGGGAAATACTTAGTGTTTCAAGGAAAAAACATTAAGGAGGATTGTTGGAATTGATGCTTTCTTTTGAAACATTAATCCAAGGGTCCTTTAAGTCTAGTTTAACTTTGTTTTTATCACTTTTCGAAGAAGAAAATAGGCATATACACATAATCTTATTTTCATCCATGTGTTCATATTTTCTTTTAGAGAGGAATTTAGTTATAGAAAGTTCATATCTTAGGTTATGTCTACACTTTATGTTTTTAAAGCACCCTAGCATATAGTCATGTGTCAAGTCATGTTTAATGATGTTTTGATGTTATGTGAGCTTTATGATTATGTTATATGATCATTCAACGTATAAGCAAGGTGATCTTCCATTAAAGACGAAGATTAAGCACAAATAAAGCAAGTATGAAACTAAATTTGAAGAAAAATGGTATGATGGTGTTGTGATGGAATAATCCATATTTGGTTCAAATGCTATAGTGACTTAGATAAACCCATATAGACTATACTATATTGAGCATGAATATCTTTCATGACTTATTTAAGCATTACACACTAAAAAAAATGATGGTTGTAACCCATGTTGAAGCAAAGTTGTAACAATATTATGTAAAGTTAACTTTATTTATGGTTTTGATGCTTGTTGCATCAAAACAAGTTCTCCATCTATTTATGATGTTCTCTCTAGTGTTTTAATTCATTTGTAACTTCCCTAAATGATATTCAAGTTCATGTAACCATTAGAACTCATACCTTGTATTTTAGTAAATTAGTGGAGTTACTTTTTACACTTGTACTCAGAAGCATGTTTTGACTTGTAGATTGCTTTTTCTTATTTATTTGGATAAAATCAAAGTTTTGTGTAATATAGAGATTGTTCTAGACATGTTCTATCCTCTCCTTAATGTAATTATTCTTGTTTTAATGAAGAAATTGTCTTTTGACCCATATATGATGTTTGCATAAAAGAAACATGAGTTATGACATATGGGTCAAAAGACAATTTCTTCATTATAAAAACAAGCATAATTATACAAAGGAGAGCATGGAATGAGTAATGATATATTTACATATTAGAGTTATTTCTATTTTGTTTTAAAATATAAACAAAGAATCTCATCTTGAAGCTCTAAATGCTTTTTTTTGTATATTTTTACAATATTAGTAAGTTTAATTCATACATCTAAACTTATTAAAGTTATTCAAACAGATGAATCAATAACCATAATGTCAAAATTATTTAGAAAATTCTAATTTTTTGACTAATGAAATCACCATTAATTTAAGCAATTAGTTGATAAGGTCTTATAAGGAAGCTCGAGATTTAGCTTTTACATTAGTTTTGTACACATCATAACATATTTGTATATAAGGCATAATAATGTCTCATTATTTCAAAAAATAGTGTATACTTAAATGGACTTTTTTTCCAAACTTGATGATCTATAAATTTATAAGGAAGGAATTCACATTTTCAATTAATTGAATATATTATTGCATCATCCTAAAAAATCATTCAATACGAACATATAATTATCATTTAAGAGTATCAAAATGGAATCTTATTATGTTAATTACAAAAGATTGTACAATGGTGACATCTTTTATTTAAAGTTGCACTAGGATCACATAACTATGGAATATATTTTTATATCTAAAATTTTTGTATGTATGTTACAACTAATTATTGTTTATTCTTAAACTAGGTCATATATATATAATTATGATCTTATTTTGGACTTGATCTTCCTAACCAATTTATTAAGTATGATATGGTTATTGTGTGGGGCTATTAGGGCACCTTGATAATAGAACTTGATCCTTTAACTAGCTAATTTAAGTCTTTCTTAATAGCTTATAAACTTTTGTAAGTAATGTTCTAAAGAGTTAGGCTTATATCATTTATTATTTGACTTAGAACAATGGGAGAGGTAAGAGAAGAGTTAGACCATCAACTTTTATTTTGAAGTTTCTATAATATGTGATTCAATAATTTCAAGACCAACAATCATGTCTTGTAATTTAGTTATTCATTGTACCCTTTTATTATTCTTGTATCAATTCCATCAAGGCATAAAAATTTTTATTGAATAATCAAATTGCTTCCATTTAACATATTAAATTACCTATGTGATATTATAGTATGTTTTATTAAATTTCTATACCTAATTCAGTTTTATGTATGAAAACTTGAAATTGTTTGTTGTTTATTATGAATAAGTTATGATATTGGTTAATAATTGCATCAAAGTAGATTCTTGATCAAGTTTGTGACTTGGTTTTAATTAAATCTTATATTTTATGAACATTTTCTTATCTCTCTCTTAAATCCTTAAATTATCATGTTTATGAACATTTGCATGATCCCCCACTAATTAGTCAAACTTAAAGGTCTTAATGAAAACAACTTTCAAGACTACTTTGGAAGGGATTCAATGGAATGAACTACTATTCAATTGACTATTCAATCAATAAGACAAGGATGTCTCTAAATTATTTTTCTTATGCATTTCCATGTTTTTGGTTGGCTCAATGGATTCTATCACCTTACATCTACAAAAGGGGTATTACGCATAGGTTTAGTGAGATAAAATAACAATTCCTAATTGTTTATTAATTATTGTCTACCTAAAGAAGATAATAGTTTGTAATATCATTTTTAACTTGTTCTATTATATCTCCTGCTCATATCATTTAATTCTTAAAGGGGAATTTATAATGTAAATTTTGAGTTTTAGTTTAGCTTTTTATGAAGTATGCATCGGTGGTTAATCTAGTAAGTTAGATAGCTGTAAATAATCATATTTCTCTAATTGAAACTTTTGTTAGGATTGACCTTTAATGCTCATAAGAGTGATGTAGAGTTGTCTTTGAGGTTGGAAAACTTGGACATAGATCTTATTAAGGATGAAAATTTACTTATAACTCAAGAAACACCAAAGAATAGAAGGTCCACTTTTAAAATTAAAAGAGGGTCGATAGGTTGATCATCATAGTTACAAAGAAGTCAATTTTAACATATTTTAAGGATGGATTACCAATTAAGAATAATGATAAAAGGTTTTTGAAAACTTTGAAGAAAAGGTTCATTGGATATGAAAAGGCTAAATTTAATTAACTTATGCACATGTTGAAGTCTGTAAGGTATAATAAAACATTTGTGGTTAGAACTTATATTATAAAATTACATCATATAGCCAATAGACTAAATGGAATATAGGTTCTAATTTCATATTTCTTTATGAAACATCAACTATTAAATTCTTTACCCTTTGACTTTAGTTGCTTAAATATAATTTATATTGCTAAGAAGGAAGTACGGATAATGAATGGGCTCATCTCAATATATGTGAAAGAAGGAAAAAATAAAGCATGAAAAAGGTTAAGCTACAGTGCCTAAATCCTTTAAACATAAAGGAAATTATAAGAATCAAAATAATGACTAAAATAAAAAAATAGGGTGTCAAAAGTATGGAGATAAAGAAAATGGTCCTTCTAGTGGGTTAAAAATAATAGTATTAAGTACTAGTATTATGATAAGATGGGGCATCTAAAAAGGAACTACTATAAGTATAAGAAAAGAAGATAAGCAAATTAAGTTAACCATGAGGTAACACCGATTACTCGGTAGTTAGATAGTGGTTCCTTAATTCATATTTCTAATATGTTATAAGCATTAGGAAATTAAAAAAGCCCAATAGGAAAGGTGAATGTGTTCATAAATAATAGAACCATAATAGAAGTGGAGTACAATGGAAACATGGAGCTTCAGCTAGTTTAGTTGGTAGTATAATGTTGAATAAAATGGAATATGTGCCATCTATAGATGTAGCTTAGTTTTTGTTTCCTTCCTTGATGATGTTAGACATTCACTAATCTTTAGTAACAAAAAGGTTTCATTTTCCCCTAATTTCATTATGACTACTAAATATTTATTGAATAATGATCTTTATTGCTTAGATTTCAAGGACCTTAGTAACTTGGTTATGAATGTAAAAAAGGGGTTAAAATGAGTTTAATTAAGCATATTTCATCCACTTTATGTCATAAAAGACTTTGCAATATCATAAAGGAAATGGTTTAGAGATTAACTAAGGATTAAATGCTTCCAAATTTTGTTTATAATAATCTTGATGATGCATGTATGTGTTATACTAGAGGTAAGTTCTCGAAAAGGTAGAAAAGATTGAGCCCCTCGAAGTAGTGAGATTTGTAAATAATTCATATTAATATTAGTGGATCTTTAAAAATGAAGTTTTTAGAGATTTCTATTAACAAATGCTCTAGATATGGTTGTTTATATATCATTACTAATAAGTTTCAAGCCCTAGAAAAGTTTAAGGTATTCAAAGCAGAGGTTGAAAAGCAACTAAATAGACAAATTAAGGTTGTTAGGTTCAACCATTGTAGAAATTAATATGGTATTCATAGAGATTTTGGTCAAGAAAAAGGGACTTTAATTAAGTTTTTAAGGATTTTGACATAGTTTCATGATACACTATATTAGGTATAATGATGTAAACCTAGCTAGGAATAAAATCCTAGAGAATGAAGCGACCAAGCTAGGAATAAAACCCTAAAGAACCCATGAACAAGTTTGACTTAATTAAATAAGATATATGAAGAGATTTGAGACATAGATTTTAAAGAATCTACAACTAAATTCATTAAATAGTTGAGCTGCATAATGAATGAATTATTTGATAAGTTCAAAGTTCAAGGAAAAATAAGGAATTACTCATAACTCTCAATAAACAAAAAAGTCAAAAACTAATTAAATTATAAAGAAACATCCTTTAAATACTAAACAAAAATTAGGGTTTCAAATGGATAAACCTAAAACAAAATCATATTTATTACAAAAATTTCAAAACCAATGGACGTGCCAGTGTTTAAGATTGTGGATCTTTAGTAATATTATAAAGATAGAAATAAGTTCTAAAACACATATGTTGGAGGCTATATCTCACAACTTAAATTTCTAGAAAGTTACATGAGTTTGTATATGAACGTGTTAGAGGTATTATTTGTGTCCAAATCTTCTTCTGCAGTAACTTGAATCAAGTTAACTAATAATTGACATTCTTTTATGTCAATATTTTTTTAAATTAGCCCATTCAATTCCTCTTAACCTTATTATTATAACTATGCTAACTAGTTCACTAGGCATAATTAATATAACCTTGAAGCTTAGATATTTGCATTAACATAATTTCCCCTTTTTTAATAGAATTCAACCTTGAACACCAACATTAATAAGAGAAAGATCATTAGTATTAGAACTATCATTAATGTACATTAACATTAATGTTATACTTATATGAAAGCCTTAATTTGAAAGCGTTATTATTGATCCTCTTAATGACTTATCTTTTGGTTACAACTCTGATTAGCTCTTCATTAAGAGTTGTTCCTTCCTTACATGCACCCAAACTCAACCACTAGTTTAAAAGATAACTCATCTTCTACCTTTGATAGTTTGATTTCATAATGCTTATTCTTCCATTCAATCTATTGATTTTCCCATTCATAAAGTTATTATTTATGTTTCATCAGTGATTTGACAATATCAAAGTTTTTTATTTGATGTTGTGTCAGTAATACAAGTCTTAACTTATCAATAAGTTCTCCAAGCATGTTGAACATTTGTTAAACATAGGAGTTGTTAAGAGTAACATTCGAGAAAGAGCCAATTATATGGGAAATATTTTAATAAGTTATGTAGGAAATTACATATTAACGAATAGAGCACCTACAAACCATCTCATCCTTCTTTGCTCTTGCTCTTTCGTTAACAAGTAAATGTAATAAATTAAAAATATTTGGCAAATTAAATTCTAAAATAAATTTAAATGGTGAGTAATAAGAAGATGAATTCATATTCCCATTATACGTAAATTTAATAAACAGTGAGAAATCTTACCCATTTTTAAAGTTCTTTTGAATGATAGCGTGAAGTCACATATTTAAAGTTCTATTTACTACTTTAGTTTGACCATCAATATAAGGATGGCTAATAATTAAATAATAACTTTGTTCCTCATTTATATAAAACTTTTTTTTCAAAAGTAGCTATATAACTTAGTATCTTAGTAACTCATCATACTCTTAAGAACTCGTTATAGTTGTATCACTTCTTTAAAGAACAAATAAGCAACACTAGTCTTACCTTAAATTTTATCACAAAAAGTAAAGTATGACATCTATGAGAACTTATCAACTATAAAAGGTATAAAATCCTTACCATTCTTCACCTAGGATTTGCTACGTACATGTATATATATATATATATATATATATATATATATATATATA
>JANSVA010309878.1:0-24732 GCA_025504915.1 Erythroxylum reticulatum | reverse complement strand
CAAATTTGTTTTATTTTTAACTCGGGAAACACTTGCCAATAGATTCTTTATGAGAACGATTTCAACTCTTTACTAACTACATATATTATTGTTAGAGTTGGTATTAATTTGATTGCAGGCGATAGCATTACCAAATTTTGGCATTGTTGCTAAGGAACTCTTACCGGTATATGTATATTACACGAGTAGACAAAACAACACATTTGCTATTTGATTCAGAGATAGAAAAGATAGCCAAGAAGTTACGAATGCAAACAAAACATAGACAACAAGCGTAAAAGAAAGAAAAGATGGCAAATCGTACCCTTCGTGAATTAACTGCCCCCACGGATGTTCAATATCCTCATTGCATCAATTTTGTAAATTTGGGGGACAATAATACCTTTGAATTGAAGTCAAGGCTGATTCATTTATTGCCAATTTTTTTAGGTTTACCGGGAGAGGATCCTTACAAGAATTTAAAGGAATTTGATGTGATTTGTATGGGCATGAAGCCTACGAATGTGACTGAGCAACCAAATTAATAACTTTCCCATTTTCTCTAAAAAATGATGCTCAAGATCAGTTGTATTACTCCACTGGTGAAAATATAAGACATGGGCTGAAATGAAGAGACTATTCTTTGAAAAATATTTTCCAGCATCAAGAGCTGACAATATTAGAAAAGAAATTTGTGGTATCCGACAACACACAGGTGAGACATTATATGAATATTTTGAAAGATTCAATAAGCTTTATGTGAGCTACCCCCATCACTAAATAAATAATCAACTGTTGATTCAATACTTTTATAAAGGTATTTTACTGACAGATAGGAGTATGATCGACGTTGTAAATGTTGGAGATTTCGCAAGAGATTTGATAGTAAAAATGGCTTCAAATACACAACAAATTGGGATATGATCTGGCCATAGTTCAAAACAAGTGAATGAGGTGAATGTGTCAGCATTAGAGAAGAGATTAGATGATCTTACATCTTTGGAGTGGTAACTCGTGGTCACAAATAAAGAAGAAGCAAAAGCGCGTGGAATGTGTTTAATGTTATGATACTCTACTGATGCATGCACGATTTTACAAGAGGAAAGTGTAGGACAAGTCGATTTCATGAGGGGATTTGTTAGGCAAACTCAAAGGAAATACAATCCATTCTCAAACACCTATAATCTGGGTTGGCATGACCATCCAAATTTGTGTCATGGTAACTCTCAAGGACAATAAGCTACTTCAAATTTTCAATAATATAGACATCCCTATATTCCTAGACAACATCAACAAATGGCATCCAATTTAAAAGGTAAGTCCTCTTTAGAAGATATAGTTAAATCTTTTACCATTAGCACCATGACATTTTAGCAAGATACTCAAGCTAGTATTTAAAATCTTGAAAATCAATTAAGCTAAATGACAATAACCATTAATCGATTAGAGGCACAAAATTCTGAAAATTTTCTTGTTCAAACAAAAATCAATCCTAAGCAAAGTGTCAAAGCTGCATGTTATGGAGCGGTAAAGAATTGAAGGAATCTTCTCTAAAAATCTCCAAGAGGGAGATTGAATAAGAAGCAACAAAAGGAGTACCTAACTAGCTAAAAAACGAAAAAGGAGCAAAAACAAATTCAGATATGCAAAATTTTGATGTGTCGCCGCTTTTTCCTAGTTAATTCGCAAAGCAAAGAAAGAGGAGCAAGAGAAAGAGGTATTGGAGACTTTTAAAAAAGTCCAAATAAATATTTCTTTGCTTGATGCCGTTAAACAAATTCCTCATTATGTTAAATTTCTAAAGGAGCTCTGCTGCACTTCAAAATTGAAATTGAAAAATGATGAGGAAATACAATTGGGAGAGAACGTATCTGTAATACTTCAGAAGAAAAAGCTATTACCTAAATGTCAAGACCCAAGTATGTTCACTATCCCTTGTAAAATTGATAATTTAAGAATTAAAAAAGCTATGTTAGATTTTGGTGCATCAATAAATGTCATGCCTTATGATATTTACAAGTCCATAAACGTGAGAGCCCTCAAAGAGACTAATGTAATGATTCAATTATTGGATCATTCGAATGCTTATCTAAAGGGAATGTTAGAGAATATTTTGGTTCAAGTAGGTGAAATGCTTTTTCCATCTGATTTTTACAGTTTGCATATGGGTAGTTAGAACAAAAATTGATGTTCATGATGGATCATTAACTGTGGAATTTGATGGTGAATTAATTAAATTCAATATATACAATTCCATGAAATTTTATAATGATGAACAACTCATTGTTTATGTGGATTTTATTGACACTTGGGTGTAGAAAAATTCTTCCTTAAATAGAAGAGATGAACTTGAGACAATTCTTAAAATTGGAGATGTGTTGCAGTGGCAGTTGCTTACAGAGATGTTGGTGCCCAATAACGAACTGGAAGCCATGTTTTTGCAAATTGGAGAAAACCAAGAAAATGATGAAGCAAATACCTTATGTGGAGTTGTCCCGAAACAATTCAAAATTATTGCCTTCATTGATTTAACTGCCCACATTGGAGCTAAAAAATTTGCCTAACCATCTAAAGTACATATTTTTAGGTGAGCAAGGTACTCTACCTATTATTATCTCAAATAAACTCACTCCTTTACAAGAAGAACAATTGATTCAGGTGCTAAGACAACATAAACAAGCCATTGGGTGGACAATATTTGATTTAATGGGCATTAGAGCCACCATTTGTATGCACCAAATTTTGATTGAAGATGAAGCCAAGGAGGTAAGGCAATCCCAACATCGTTTAAATCCACCCATGATAGAGGTGGTGAAAAAGGAAATCTTGAAGCTTCTTAATGTTGGGATTATCTATCACATTTTGGATAGCAATTGGGTAAGTCCAAAGAAAATCGAGGTAACTGTAATAGAAAATAGTGATGGTGAGTTGATACCCACTCGTATTCAAAATGGGTGAAAAGTTTGCATAAATTATAGAAAGCTAAATTCTGTTACCCAAAAAGATCATTTTTCGCTTCCATTTATTAATCAAATGCTTGAAAGACTTGTAGGTAAATCTCATTATTATTGCCCTGATGGTTATTCAAGTTATCATCAGATTTTAGTTGCACCAAAGGACTAGGAGAAAATAACTTTTATATGTGCATTCGGTACCTTTGCCTATCGAGAATGCCATTTGGGTCATGTAATGCACCAGTGACATTTCAAAGGTATATTGTAAGTATTTTCTTTAATCTTGTGGAAGATTGTATGTAAGTTTTCATGGATGACTTTATGGTTTATGGAGAATCTTTTGAAACATGCATTTTCAACCTTGAGAAAGTGTTTAAACATTAAATTGAGACTAATTTAGTTTTAAATTATGAAAAATGTCATTTTATGGTTGATCAAGGCATAATTTTAGGTCATACAGTCTCTTCTAAGGGAATTGAGGTTGATAAGGCTAATATAGATGTTATAAAATCTTTACCTTACCCCGCGACTATGTTAGAAGTTCGCTCTTTTCTTGGTCATGCAAGATTTGATCAACGATTTATTAAAGATTTTTCGAAGATTGCTCAACCCATGTGTATACTACAATAAAAAAAATGTGAAATTTGATTTTGATGAGCCATGCAAAATTGCATTTGATGAACTAAAGGAACAACTCACAACAGCCCCAATAATTCAGCCACCAAAGTGGGGCATTCCATTCGAATTAATGTACAATGCATCGGATTATGCAGTTGAAGTAGTTTTAGGTCAAAAAGTGGACAAAGTACCTCATGTCATTTACTATGCCTCCATGACACTTAACGATGCTCAAACGAATTATTCCATGACAGAGAAAGAATTCTTGGCTGTAGTTTTGGGTTACTTATGAGGTACACGAGTGATCATTTATTCAAACCATATAGCTCTGAAATATTTGGTGACTAAGAAAGAAGCAAAACCAAAATTGATTTGGTGGAACTTAGTCCTACAAGAATTTGAGTTGGAATTATGCGATAAGAAGGGAGATAAAAATTTGGTAGCCGATCATCTCAGTCGGATCACTCCAACCAATACATATGATGTTTTCCGAGATGAATTTCTAGATGAAATTCTCTTTCCAATCCAACAAGTGATTATATGGTATGCCGATATAGTAAATTTCTTGGTGTCTAAGTCCTTACCTAGTGATTTGTCTAGAGCTGAAAAGGATAAAATTAGACGAGAGGCCAAATATTACATATAGGATGAACCTTTTCTTTAGAAATTTTGTGCTGACCAAATTATTAGAAGGTATGTTGCAGATGATGAAATTCCTTTCATATTAAAATTTTCCATTCATCTGTGTGTGAGGGACACTTTGGCCCAAAAGAATAGCTCGTAAAATTCTCGAGTGTGGTTTATTTTGGCCCAAATTATTTATGATATTTACATGTTTTGTAAGTCTTGTGATTGTTGCCAAAGAATAGGCAGTTTAGGACGAAGAGGTCAAATGCCACTTACAAATATCCTAGTATGTGAAAATTTTGATAAATTGGGAATTGACTTTATAAGTCCTTTTCTTTCATCTTTTGGTAAGACTTATATGATTTTAGCTATGAATTATGTGTCAAAGTGGATAGAAACAAAAGCTACTCATACAAATGATGCTAAGGTTGTAGTCAATTTTGTCAAAGGTAACATTTTTATCAGGTATGGAATACCTTGAGCTATGATTAGCGACGGGGGAACTTATTTCTGTAATAAAATTATTAGAACATTAATAAAGAAACATGATGTTTTACATCATATTTTGATTGCATATCATCTGCAGACGAGTAGGCAAGCTAAAGTCTCCAACTAGGAAATTAAATCAATTTTGGAAAAAGTGGTAAATCCAAATAGAAAAGATTAGAGTTTATGTTTAGATGATGCCTTGTGGGCATATCAGACAACTTACAAAACTCTAGTAGGCATGTCATTGTATAAGTTAGTTTTCAGTAAACCTTGTCATTTGATGTGGAAACAAAACATAGAGCCTACTGGGTTGTGAAGCAATTAAACATGGATTTGGTAGCCGCTGGTAACAATAGGAATTTGTAATTAAAAGAGTTAGAAGAGATTCGTAATGAGACTTATGAAAATGCAAAAATTTATAAGGACAAAACTAAAACTTTTCATGATAAAATGATTTTAAAGAAGCAATTTTTAGTTGGACAAAAAGTTCTTCTTTATCATTCAAAGCTTAAGTTATTTCTAGAAAAATTACAATCTCGCTGACCCAGATCATTTATTGTTACTAATATATTTTCTCATGCAACAGTAGAAATTCAAAGTTTAGACACTTCCAAGGAATTTAAGGTTAATAGACACCACCTGAAATCATACTATGAGAATTATCCAATCAAGAATGTGGAAGAGATAGAGCTGACAACCCCAATCTGTCTTTAATCAGGTAAGTAGATGAAAACGTCCAGCTAACGACTTAAAAGAAGAGCATTTAGGGGCAACCCAAAAATTTTATGTTTAGCTAAAAATAATTAAAAATTAAAAAGAGAAATACTGGAAAATATAAATAAAATTGAACATCATGTTCAATTTTATTTCTATTTCCAGTATTTCTCTTTTTTAATTTTTAATTATTTTTTTAGTTGTCAATTTTATTCCATTCCTTTTAGTATTTTCACATGTCAATATTTTCAATTCTATTTTAATTATTAACAATAAAAATTTTATCGTGCCCACCCACTACAATTTCATCCTTACAAGTTCATTCACCCCCTACAAGTTCACCCTCCCATTGCAAATTCAGCCAACACCCATACCACTCCAATGACATCCCTTAATATTTGACCCTCTTTACTACTATAATCGACGCCACTCATGCCAGTCAACTTCACCCTTTTCTACATTAGATAACATACAACCTCCATCAGATACCATAGCTACAATGTCGAGTCCCTCCACTTCTTCCATTGTCGAACCGACCCATAATCTTACAACTCAAAATCGAACCCAAAAAGGTAAGCAAATTGAAAGGAGAAACTAATAGAACTCATGAAGTGGGAATTTCACTTATTTTTCACTGCCAAAGGACAATAAGAGATTTCAATAGTTGAGCTAATGTAAAATTTACCCATGTAAGTATATTCTGACTGATACTGCTAATGCTTTACAAATTCATAATTCCTTTGAGCAATTAGTTAGGAAAATCTGTTAGAATGCATTTGTTAAAATTGACTATCCTACTTATGTTGAGTTGACACGAGCATTTTACAACACCTTTCAATTTAATTCCTATCAAGAATTTGACATGTTTATTAAGGGAATTGTTGAATTTAGACTTATGGTCCAGGAATTTGTGTTATCTATTACTGAATTTAATGTTATTTTTTTTAATTAAGTGATGACATTAAGAACAAACCATTTGTAAGTTCCAATTGTGATTATCATACTGATTTTAATGCTTCTGAACAATGGACTCAATGGTCTGTCGATCCTTAACCATATAATGCCAGTGCATCTAAGAGTTCATATTTAAAAAATCCTATTTTCAAAATCATACATCGACTCTCAGTGTAAAATTTTTTAGGGCTACGAGATTCTGCTAGTACACTTTCTAAGGCTGAATTTTATTTTTTGTGGTGTAGGGACAAACAAATTCTTATTAATTTGGGTTTTTGGTTTCTGACTCAATTTCAATCTGTGTTAAACAAGAAATCCAAACCACTAATATTAGGGTTATGTATCACTCAATTGGCCGGTAATTTGAAATTATTGGATCTAGAAAATAGTGACATGCTTGTGGCTTGTGCCATAGAACCTTTGGATTTAGAATTTTTATGTAAGATAAGCATTGTTGAAACGAGTCATGGCTGGTTATCCTTTACTTATTCGAGTGCAGTTGTCACTTTCAACCATATCCAACCACAACAAGTTAGGTTGTCCCACCAACGTCGAGCAAAGCCAACCTCCTCAAGCCAACTTGGATGCTCATCTGGCTTGACTTGAATGCTAGATGCACCGAATGGAGCAAAATTTTATAGCATATTGGGCACATCAAGGATTCCAACCTCCTTACCTACCATCCCCCTAACTTGGGCGATCAACTTATAGAAAAATTTTCTTTCCTCTTCTTTTTTCTATTTTAGCTTATTTTACTTTATATGATTACACTAGGGACAATGTATGGATTAGGTGTGGGGGTGGGGTGAGTTCCATATAATTGATATTCAGGAATCTTTGTTGAAAATTTTTTAATGCTTATTGACTTGTTTGCAATTGATTAGCCAACGACATTTTCTATACTTCCGTTTGTATTGATTTAATTAGTGTGCATAACTTGAATTAATTTTATTTTTAGGAGAATATATGCCACTTAGTTAAGAAATACAAGTGTATACACTTAGTCAAGGTTTGGCAATCATATGATTAAACATGATGTATAATTATGGAGAACTGCATTAACCTATGAGTTTTTGAGCCTAAAAGATTGAAACATTGATATCAATCTATATTTCTTTGATGTGATTATCTTCTAAGGTGAATTTTTCTCTAAAACTTGCTTAGAACCGACTTGAGATCACATTTATACATTTGTGTGTAAAAATGATAAAGACCCTCTTTGTTTTAAACCTTTAACTTAAAAAGTCAACCCAATTCAATATCCTTTAGTAAACCTTTTGAGTCGAACCCTTTTTCTCGATAAACCCATAATAAACAACTAAAACCTTTAATATCTTCACCCATCATAAATGTAAGTAGGCGTTCTAACCATAATTCATGTCAAAACTTATTGTGGAGAAATATGGAAAGCAAGGAAAAGAAATAGATGAAAGGAAATTGAAGAGATTGAGACTTAAATTATATGTTATACTATTGTCTCCTGATCTTAAATATCAGTATATTTCATTATTAAAAGAATAAAAATGAAAAACAAATTATAGAGTGTAATCTATCTCTATACGGAATGACTTTGTTGACTCCTTTGTGATTGAATTTGTGTCTCCATAAGTGGTTAGATGCTTTACTAATGTTTATGATTTTTTTCCTTTTTGTTTATCAATCCTTAACTTTACCTATAGTCCAATACAACTTTGAAGAAAACCCTTTTGATTTGTGCATGTTTGTATTTCAAGTGGTGAAAAGTTAGTGAAAAAGCAAGCATATGGTAGAATATTAGCATTATAAGAATTTGAGTGAAATATTGAACCAATAAACACCTAGTGATTTGAGCAAAATTCGATCTGTGAGAGTTTGCTATAATTTATGTGCTAATTTTTGAAATATGATTGTCTTAAATTGACTTTGTTTATATTTACTTGAATGATTAACTCTGGGGTATTAATTGATTAAAAAAAGTTTCATTCTTGAAGTGTGCACTATTTACTATTATAAGACTTGGAATCAAGAAAGTTGATTAGTTCGCCAATTGATTGCAAATGTAGTTTGCCAAAGACGAGCAAAAGATTGGTATGGGGGAATTTGATAAGTTATTATTTTTAGGCTAACTTTAGATATAAATCTCTTTAATGTGTTGAAATTTTTATTTAAAATTAGTGGACTTGTTTCTTAATTATTATTAGGTCATTTTGAACACATATGAGTTGAATTTGAATTAAAAAGATGCAAGAAAAGCAAAGGCAATTTGAAATTCTAGATGGCAGAAAAGTTTTTGACTAAGCGTAGGCACGTGCAAAGGAAAAGTTTATTACCAAAGTCTGATTTGCAAGGAGATTCGATAGACTTAGGATTCTAATTATTTTAGGAATTAAGTTATTTTCCTTATGTGGAACCTACCACCTGATTTCATGGGGGATTGTATTTGATCAAATAATTTTAAAAAAGGAGGACGACCCCCCTAACAATTCATTGTTCATGTTTTTGTTTTCTTTTAGAGAGTTTTTTTCATTTTTATGAAAAAAGGTAGATATGGATAAGGTAGACATTCTACTATTCTTCTGTCAAGTTTCATCATTGTTATGAGTAGCTAATCGTTCTTCTTGGTTTAAGGAAACCAACGTTATCATCTATAATGTGTGAGATTTTCTGAATAAAGTTTATTTCATTGACTAATGTTAAGTATCTTTCACATTACTTTTCATGATTGAATTGATTAATCTCCCATATGTGTAATTAGGAATTGATTGATTTAATTTATAGTCAAATTAGTAGGATCTAACGTTCAATTTTGCTAATCAAAAGTGGCAAATAGGATTAACATCTTTTACATTAGGGATTAGAAATTCTAAGAAAGATATTTATCTATATTAAATACATATCATATGTATATTGTCTTGCTCATTGATTCTCTTAGTTCTTAATGCTATTAATTAATTAAACTTAAGATTGTATCTAAGTTGTTGGTTAATAAGAGTAATTAGAATACATGTTTCTATTCATTTAATTATAAGAGAGAACACTATTTAATGAGTATTTATTAATGGATTTAATTTAAATTTGTATTGATGATCCATACTAGTTTGATAACGTAGATTACCCAAAACGAAAGTTTGCTCATTAATTTTCTAGATTTGAGTATTTCTATTTATCTCTAATTTTCATCAATTTTAATTGATTAGAATTACGTTATTTAAACCCCTAATATATTTTAGTTTTAACATGTGAAACAATTGCTAATAGATTCTTCATGGGAACGATCTCAACGCTTCACTAACTACGTATATTATTATTAGAATTGATATTAATTTAGTTACAAGTGATAACATTACCACTATAATATCTTTTGTTTAAGTTCGCTTATTTTATGTAATTAATTCTTGTTCATTTATTGAGTTTTTTCTTTTGTCAACAAGTTAATCGAAATTTAAGGGCTTGGAAATGAGCAGAGTAAAGTTAGGATGGTTTTAGGCACTTCCGAAGTGAAGATGTCGAGCTTTAGTTTATCGTCGATTGACCGATCAAGAAATGGAGCTATTTGTTGAGGGATTAGTTGATATTTGATCAACTGAAGGAAGTTATTAGGCAATAGAAAGTAAATTACTATTTTAAAAAAATATTTAAATGATTGATTAATAAGATCATTAGTCGATTGGCATTCATGACAAATTATTTTTTGAAAACAATTGTAAACGTTTTGAAATTATTAGTTTAGTTAAATAACAAGTATAATAATTAATGTATTTTGTAAGCAATTTCATCATATAGTCAACAGTAATATACGTTAGAATGACATATAAACTAAATGCGGAAGAAAACGAAATACCTCCAGCCATTGATGTTTTTGTTTACAAAGTCTGCCTTTTTGGAATTCTTCTAAGCTCTCAGTTCCAAAATCGATAGTGTATTTTTCAAAAAGGTAAAGGAGCTTAAGGACCCTAAAAGTTTGTAAGGAAAAACATATATCAATGTGCTCCAATTAAGCACATTGACGATTACCACAAAAATAGGACATTAATATCCATTAACTACATAACATTGGACCATTTATAGGTATTAAACCAAAATATGAAAATCCTCACCTTCTTTCACTTAGTTTATATGTTTAACTTGGTATCAAATCTTAATCCAATCTAAATATAACATATGAATCATGATGATAGGTCATTTTGTAGTTGAGTATTATCTTTCATGTATTATAATATACTATATTTTGTATCAACCTAAATGTAGTAGTATTGCTTAAATAAACCCTATGTTTATTCCACATCCAAAATAATCAATTTCTTAAAAATCAATAATGTGCACTATAATATGAGAAAATATTATAAGATTTTTACGAAAATAACATTGTCCATACAATGAAAACTATATAATGGAACTCAATCCTATTCTAACATCATAATCCTAGATATGCCTTTTGTTAAGGGATCAACAATCATCAATTCAGTGCTAACATGTTTAATTACTAACTTCTTTTCTTTAACACATTCCCTTGTAGATAAAAACTTAATATCGATATGTTTACTCAAACTACTACTTTTGTAGTTTTTAGCTAGAAAAATTATGGCTGAATTGTCACAGTATATTCTTAATGGCCTATAAATGGAATCCATGAATCTAAGCCCATAAATGAAATTCTTTAGCCATACACCATATGATGTAGCCTCAAAACAGGAAAAAAAACTCATCTTCCATAGTGGAAGTAGCAATCAAAGACTGCTTGGCACTCCTTTAAGATTAGCTTTATGGGCAAACATGAAGATATATCCTAATGTTGATTTTAATCAATAAAACTAGCAAAATCTAAATTTGAGTACCCTATTACCTCCAAATTGTCGGTTCATTTGTACATAAGTATGTAATCTTTGGTCCTTTGAAGGTATCTCAATACTTTCTTTGTAACTCTCCAGTGATTTAATCTTGGGTCACTCTAACATCTGTCTAACATTCCAATAACAAATGCAATGTCATGTCTTGTACAAACCTGAGCATAAATCAAGCTTTTGATTGTAGAAGCATACGGAATTTTTTCATTTTCTCCCTTTCAAAATCATTTTTCAGGCATTGATCCAAATTAAACCTATTTCCTTTCACAATGAGAGCTACACTTGGTGAACAATCTTTTATCCGAAATCTCTATAAAACTTTGTTAATATAGGTTTCTTGAGATAAACCTAAAATACCATGGAATCTATCTTGATAGATCTTAATGTCAATGATATAAAACGCATCACTATATCTTTCATTTCAAAATTCTTAAAGAGAAATTGTTTCATGCTATGTAACAAACCTCAATCATTGGATACAAGTAATATGTCATCCACATATAATATAAGAAAACAAAATTTACCCCTACTAACCTTCTGGTATATACATTGATCTATGATATTTTCTTCAAAACTTAATGATGAGATAACATCATGGAATTTCAAATACCATTAGCGGGGTGCTTGTTTCAATCTACAAATGGATCTTTTAAGCATGCAAACCAAATGCTCACCATTACTAGAAGTGAATCCTTCTGGTTATTTCATGTCACCATTTAAGAAAGTTATTTTCACATTCATCTGATGCAATTCCATGCAAAAATTATACGACGTGATTATTTTTTAGACACAAGAGAAAATGTATCTATGTTATGAATTCCGTATGTTTGAGTGAATCCTTTAGCAACGAGTCTGACCTTGTATCTCTTAATGTTGCCTAATGAGTCTTTCTTTGTTTCAAATACCCATTTGTAGCCTATGAGTTTTGCACCTTTTGGCAACTCAACAAGATCTCAAACATCATTATTCTTTATAGAATTCATTTCTTCCTTCATGGAATTGTACTATAAATTTGATTCTTTGCAGCTTATGGCCTGTGAAAAGATTTTAGGATTATTCTCAGCCTTTATATTGTAGTTAGATTCTTGTAGATATACATCATAATCACTAGTAATAGTTGATTTCCTTGCTATAATAGATCTCCTTAATGTCACACCAACATCCTCCTATGGATTCTATTATTCAACTAGTTGTTGAATGTTTTTAGGTCATTCATAAATTACTAGATCTACTGAATTATCAACAACTTGAAAATTTTCTTGATTGTCATTTATGTTTATCATAGGCTATTGAATGTGAACAGTTGGTTGTACAATGTCTATTTGAACCAGAGAAGTGTTGTGAATGACAATCAGTTTACTGTTTGAGGTGGAAGGTTGAGTATTTAAATGATCATTACAAAAAACTATATCATGAGAATGATCCCTCCTACTAATCACGTCATTCTCAAGAAATTTTTCATTTCTTGATTCAACAATTCTATCGTGATGTGATGGACAATATAACCTATATCTTTTAGACCTTTTGGCATATCCAATGAAATATCCACTTATGGTCCATAGGTTCAATTTCTTCTCTTGTGGATTATAAATTTTTATTTCAAATGAACATCCCTAAATGCGTATATATTGCAAACCTAGTTTCTAACCTTTAAATAACTTAAAAGGTGTCTTTAGAACAACCTTATTTGGTACCTAGTTTAATAAATACATTGTTATACTAAGAGATTCAATCCATAAGGACTTAGGAAGTTTAGAGCTACTCAACATACTCTATAATATGTCTAATAATGTTCATTTTCTTTTTTCTGCCACAACATTCTGGTCCGAAGATTTAGGCATAGTGTATTGGGCTACTATTCTATTTTCATGAAGATAACTCACAAATAGACTAGGTGCTTGTCCACCTTCAATGTATCTACCATAATATTCCTCACCTTTATTAGAACTCATGATCTTAATTTGCTTACCGCATTGTATCTCTACTTCAATTTTGAGTATTTTAGAAGCATCTAATACTTCATTCTTATTATGAAACAAGTAGAGATACATATATTGTGAGTAATGATCTAATAATGAGATAAAGTATTTCTAACCATACGTGTACATATATGGATTACAAATATCTGTATGTATGATCTCTAATATGTTTGAACTTATCTTGGTACCTTTCTTTGATTTGTTAGATTGTTTATCCCTTTATGTAGTCCATATAAGTTTCAAAATTAGTAAAATCTAAAGTATTAAGTACTCCATTATTCACCAATAGTTTAATCCTTTCTATGGATATATGTCTTGATCTTTAGTGCCATAATATAGAAAGAATCTCATTCATAGCATAACCTTTTGTTCCAACATGAAAATGTGTTGCATTGAAACAGGTATTATTTTGTAAATTAAAATAGAAAAGACAATTAAATAATGTAATTCCTAACAAATTCATATTTATAATTTAACTTAAAAGATTCATCTGAAAAATGAAAGGAATATTTAAAAGACATAAGACTTGAAACTGAAATCAATTTCCTAGAGAAATTTGGACTATAAATTTTATTTTCTAATTTTAAAGCAAGACAAATACATAAACTTAAATTGCAATCCCCAATAGCCTCAACACGTGAATGCATCTTGTTTCTAGATAAGATATACTGCTCACTTCCCACTAGCTTTCTTGAGTTTTGCAAATCCTACAACTCATTTGTAATATGGATTGTACAAACAGAATCAATCCACCATATGTCATGACAACTTTAGCCATATTAGATTTAAAGCAAAATAGTGAGATTAGATCACCTATCTTTTCAAGCCATTCCTTATGTTTGACATTATCCTTCTTTATGTGTCCTTTTTCTTGCAAAAGAAGCACTTAAATTCCTTCTTAGTGTCAGCTTGAGTAGGTATTTAACCTTTTTTCCTTATGTTGGCTTGATTTTTCTCCCTTCCTCTTGAACACACGTGGTCATTAGTTCATTTATTGACTACCACTATGACAAAAAGTTCTTTAGGCAACAGAAAAAAGTGTTTCCATAAAACAATTATCATTACCTTTTCATTAAATAAAAAAATGTTGCTTTATGTTTTAACTATGACAACACATTAGTTTCAAACTATAGAAATAATGTTAAATAGATATTGCAACACTTGTAATTCTTTATAAGGCAACAAAGTTAAATTTTTAGGTAAATTTTTATTCTTTTGTTACCAATATTATTTAATGTAAAATCAAACTCTTGTCACTATATAGGCAACATCCATATATACGTTAAAAGTAATATATAAATATTAATATCGGTCTTAATTGCATACGTATTATCAAAGGTAAACGACAAAAAACATCATTTATATATAATACATAGTCCATAAGGACTTATAAAATTCAATCTTTTAACAAATTCTAAATACAAAAGAAAAAAACACTAACTAAAATATTCATCTACAATATCGTCCTCCATTTCATATGGACTATAAATGAATTCATCTTAATACTAAATAAAACCAATATGTATGGTCACTATAAAATCCTTCACGAAGTACTTCCTTATCCACTCCTAATCATCACCATCCTACCAAAAAGAAGAAAAAAAAGAAACAAGAAGTAGATTATAATTGTAAAACAGGTTTATATATCTAAAAAATAAAATGCTAACTACTTTATTGTGACTTTAATTTAACCAAGACAGATAATATTGTCGAAAAACTAAAAACACAATGATTAAGTTCTTTTTATAAACAAATTCAAAAAGCATGAACATAAGCAATTAATTTGAACAAAAAAAAGATGTGTAACAATAGTAAATTAAGGAAAATTGTTACCTGCAAATCCATTAGCTATTGCTAGAAAAATATGTCATTATGCACAATGGAAGTTCATGAAAATTAGTTCCATGTGCAAGTTCATATATTACCTTTTGTTAACAAGCCAATGCAACATTCCTAATGTGATTTCCTTTATTGCGGAAAACAATTAAAAAGAGTATCAAGCTGCACAAGACAAGGATCATCTACACCAAATAGTCCTACTGAAGTATCAATTATCACCTCTCCATATTTGTATACACAAAACTTATGAAAACAAAATGTTAGTCTTATTTATCCAAAATGATAAGAACAAAAGTAACTTTATCTCAGGAAAAAAAGGATTGCAGATCTAAATACCAAGTACTTCATTGTCATTTCCCAACTCTAGCTAAAGTTGCCTGAGTCTCACCTCCATCTCATAATACAAATCTAAACATCAAATTATCAACCAGTTGCCTATGTTCCAGTTCAATAAAGACAAATGATTTAGTCTATGCTACTCGTTTCCTAGGAAGAATCTATAATCAATCTTCTATATCAAATGCCCAAAAAAGTAACTTTGCTAAAAACTAATTTCCACTTAAGAGAGACACTCAGTCCATTAATAGCTAAAACCTTTAACATTTAATACAAATTGTCCCTTTTGAAATAAAAAAGAAAACTAAAAAAGGTGGGGCAAACTCAACAGGTTGTATCTTTATTTTATAATTTTAGAATTAACTTTCAATGTACAATTGTTTCTTAAACTTGTTATAGTATTATCTCCATCTCACCCCACTTAATGCCCAAAGAAGATAGAAATTTTTATAAGTGATTTTGTAATTTAGATCAATTTTGTTGCCTAACTTTCTTCACTTTCAAGTGTTAATTACAATAATGTCAATTGATACAATATCTAAAGATTTAAATTGAATCGATTTTTTGATTATAAGGGTAAACAAAAAAGTTGGGCAAAAGATTTTTAACTAACTTAATATTCAATAATGAAATGGAAAGCACTGAAAAGGAATGTTAAAACAACATTTGAAAGGATATTGTAAACAATTACGTTGTTGGAATTTTAATTTAAAAAGGTCATGGTTTAGAATGAGAACATGCACACAAACTTAGACAACAAGGAAGAAACTTTAAATGCAGATTGAGAAAGGTAATCTCTCTTAGAGATGGTCCATCTAGGTAGAGATGAGAGTTGTATCTCAAACTACCAATCTTTGTATTTTTTTCATGAACTAAGTTTTTCTGAATTCCCATAGAATGGTCAAGCAGAAAAGGCTTTTATCATTGCTTTGACAAGATCCTAAATCAGTATAAACTGAATTAGGAATATCATATTTTGTCAATAATGACATCAACTATAGATGGTTATAAACTAAAGAGCATTATGGTCTTAGGTTAGAAAAGGATATACCTTCTATAAGCTAAAGACACTTCACCAATATTGTACAAAGGTGTGGGCATACACCTTATAAAGCATCCATAAGCACCGCTGATCAAATAAACTAAATACAACCTTTAAAAGTTAATTTAACATAAAGTTATTCCCTTAAATTGCACGCTGCATAAAAATAAGTAATATATGTGTATAAAAAATACAAGTGTGACTAAACTATAACCATATATAGATAGGATTCAACCTTAGAGCATTAAAAAAACACCAATTTATTCACCTTTTCTAGCTGAAAACAAAAAACAATAAAAATGTAGAAAAAAATCAACCTAGCATGAATGAACCAAGCATAGATAGGAATGAGGGATTATTAACGAAAATCAGTTATATAAATTTCAATTGAACAATCTCAAATCATAATATGCTAATGAAAAAAAATTAAAAAAATTAGAAACCCATCTCTAATCTCCAAATAACAATCACCACACCAATTAACATACCTCGAATGCTTCAGAACACATAAAATTGTGAATTCTTATATAGAAAAAACCCATAATATACAGGAGTACCTAATCTAGTGTTAGAGAGTCGATGAAGAGAAAGGAAGTGAATGAGGAAGGAAAGAGACAAGGGAGCCAATTGAGGCTACAATACTCAATTTAAGGAAACCCCAACGAGACAGATAAGCATCGGAAAACCAAAAGCATAAAAAAAACTAATGCTTTATGTTAGGATATATTTTACATATATCTTATTTTATTTTGGCATTTTTAAATTGGACATATAAAAGGTGGAGTTTGTATTTTATTAGAAGTCCATGTAGTTAATGGGAAATTATGTTTGCGTGGATATCATAGATCATGGACACTTTCATCTCTTTGGTTATTTTGTGATGATATGGCACCTTGATGATAGACAGTGAATATACCTCCTATATTTAGTGGATTCTTTGAAATCTTCTAAGATATGTAAATATCTCCTTTGTGAGTAAGAATTCTGGTGTGTTGCGTAAGTGGTGATTTTGGTTTTTGTGGGACAGTTCTTTATCTATTGTTGGTTTTTGTGTGAGGGACTGGTGAACAGATTTTTGGTTGTGAGTTTGACTGCGTTAGTGGAAGTAGGCTGCACCTGTTTCCTATTGCTAATAATTTATGATAGGCAGTTCACGGATGAAGTAGAGTTGCTAATTTTTCTGGGTCTTTGAGGAAAGATTTTGGTTGCGGCACATAGGAGAATTATTGTTGATGGATGCATAACATTTTGGTGCAGCAACTTGGTTCTATTGCTGAATAATTTCAGATATGGGAAGTTGTCGTTCTTTGATTTATTTGTTATTATTTCTTGAATGAAAATAGTTAGACAAATCCTCTGATGAGGTTAACACGAGTTGGTCGTGTTATCGGGAGTGATAATCTTTCACGGGTAGTTAGGTTATGAGATAGTTACAAAGATTGAGTGGTATTATATTAGATCAATCTTGTGTAATTTTGTTGAACTATAGTGAAAGCGATTAATCTGGGTGAGGGCCCCACAGATGTAGGCAGAGTGTGCCGAACTGTGTTACCAAATATAGGTGTTTTATTATTTTGCATTTATGTGATTTATAGTCTGCGACATAATTAACCACTTTGGTGTCTCACTTTAGAGTCACTTGAATCCCCAATCCGACTGTAAAAACACCAAATAGTAATCAATTAGTCATTAGATTCAACGTTCACACAAAGAGATTTGAAATAATTACATATAAAAATCTTCCAATTCTAGAAGCTATCAATCAACAAGAACCCAAATATGTATTTGAGATTAAAATCACAAGAAGAAGAGAAGAAGCAGAAGTTTAGTGAAGAGATGGTTGGTGACATCCTAAAGAAAAACTGACAGATGCACTAGATTGACCAACTCTTGGATACATCAGGTGACTTAAGGGCGTCGACAGATCAGGCTATGGAGGGATTTATGCACCACACGATGAGCTCATTCAGTTTCAAAAATTGTACTCCACTATCAAGGAGATCAAAACCAAATAGAGAGATTTGAAGAATATGGAAGAAGCTAAGATCAAGCAAAAGTCTCGAAGTTATGGTTATAAAGTATGAAAATGATGCAATGACATTTGAATTTTTTTCGTTTTTAAACATACGGCAGCAATTTATTCTTATTGTTGCCTGTTAATATTATTAAACATTATGTTTTATACAGTGTTGTATTATATTAATTTGACGTAAAATATTTTAAAATGTTACAAATATATTGTTGCCTAAAGTACTTTTTGTTGTAGTGTACTTATTATTATGTGTATTATAAGAGATTTTGAAAATGTAATGTAAGAGGAAAGAATCAAACATCTCAACCTCGAGTTTCTTTAACTGAGCTATAATATCTCTCATTTTCATGATATGTTTACACACACCTCAATCATCAGTGAGCCTTGTAGATGAAAAATTCATAATTAAGATGCTTACAAATGCTTTGTCTGAAGTTTTGAATTGATCATCAATAGTCTTCATTAGAGCATACACATTGTCATATTGTTTTACAAAACCATGTATGGAAGTATAAATTTTGGTTTTTATGAACATCACACTCAAGCTCAACCCTAAGCAAAGGCAAGAAGGGCACTTGCCTAGGATTTACTATCATAAAGAACAAAATAGGCAACAAAAAGGGTCCTTATTTTACCTCATTTTGTTCTTTATAAGGGTTAAAAGCCCACTCTCGTCCCTCATAAAGAGCAACAAAAAGGGCCCTTATTTTGCCTCTTTTTGTTCTTTATAAGGGCTTTTAACCCTTATTCTGCCTCTTTTTGTTCTCTATAAGGGCTTTTAAAGAACAAAAAGAGGCAAAATAAAGGCTCTTTTCTGACTTTGCCTGGGGCATATAAAATGTCAAAAATGGCCCTAATCACACTTAGGCAATTAAACAGCTCCCAACATTTATAAAGAGCAATTTCAACTACAGTGCCGGCTTTAGTTACCTTAGGTGGTTCATCCTTATGGATGACATAATCAATGTCCATCCACCACAAATGAAGAACAATTCTCTTCTTTCAAATCTTATATTTCACCCCTCAATTCCAATTTCTAATACATATGGCAAAATTAGGAAAAATAATTTGACATTTCATCCTAATTAATTATTCAAATATAATAAAATACTTATGGGATAAAATTTATTATACTAAAATAATTAATTACAATTACATGTCTCAACTCTTTATGTGAATAATTACATATATATCGTTTTATATAATTAGGGTTGATGTGGCTAAGCCTTAATAGTTAATCACTAAAATATTTTCTTCAAAATTCTATTCACAATGCAAAATATAGACATAATAATTATGTGATGATATGACTCATTGTGAAAGTTTATACAAATATAATTTCGCTGCATAATAAATTAGAATATAAGATTTAGTTCAGTTGGTAGAGACTGACTATATGCCCCATGTGGGTGCAGGTTTTTAATAAACAAACAAAATGACATCAATTGGTGAGAAGTCTTCTTCAACCTCTAATCCGGTCAAATGACCCAATCCATAACTTATCGGATACCAAACCAAACCAAATCATAAAAACACCACAAAAACTAATTTTTTAAATGTAGAAACACTTCCAAAACATTTAATTGGAGATTTATACCTTTAATCGAAATAAATACTTCCAAAAACAATTATAAAATGAAAATTTTTTAATTTGAATTTTTTTCAAAATTCAAATTTCTCTAAAAACTAAAACAAGGCAGATATTATTCCATTCTGATACCAAATGTAAGTTAATTCAACGTATATTAAACACATTAGAATAACATATAAACTAAATGAGGAAGAGAAGGAAATACCTCTAGCCATTTATGTTTTTGCTTAGAGAGTCTACATTTTGGAATTCTTTAAAACTCCCAGTTCCTAAATCGATGGTGTATTTTTTAGAAAGGTAAAGGAGTTTAGGAATGTTAATGGACATTTTATATTGATTTTAGATACATAAGTTTTTAGACTCTTGTCTATTTAATATTTAAATTTCACTAATTAAAAATTATTTGTTTTAATTTTAAGCGCATATTGAATTTAAAAGGTTCAAAAACATCAATTAAGAAAAACTCTAGAAAACATTAACGAGTGCATGTTTTTACATGCAAGAATGCGATTTAATGGATAAGATGGCCAGAGACAAAAATGACAATCTGGGAAGCTAAGAAGTGGCGTGCATGGACTTTGGAGAAGGCAGAAGAAAAATGACACAGCAATATGGACAGAGGAGAAAATGATAGCTAGCGTGAAGGGTGGCTTTGGTGTGGTTTGCGTGAATATAAAGGCATGCGTGAAGCTGTGAGCTGGTAGTGCATGGGTCTGTGGAGAAAGACAACAAAAACATAAGGAGACAAAAGGAGTGCGGCTAACAGAGATACTAATAGGAGTTGTTACGAAGAAAAGAAGACAGGAGTAGATAAAAGCGTTACGTAGTGCAACGTTGTCATATGAGGGAGACAGAAACAAAAAGAAGAGCCACCATTTCATTTAAGGCCCCACTTCACGCCTCCACTGGATTCATGTCCATAGATAACACTCACGAACGCAGCATCTACGTCCCACACATGCAGTAGCTTTGAAGACTCCAATCACACTGCCTAGCTTTATTCACGCAACTCCAACAAAAACGTCACTCACAACATATGCAACAGCCTTTATTCACGCATGAGAGACAATGCAGCCTTTATTGATCAGCTCCCTCCACTCATACAAGAAAACAAGCCGCAGCCCCACTTTAGTATATGGAGCACTCATGCACGCAACCCTCCATCTGAAGCCCTCCATCAACGCACGCCGCCTCCATCCATTCACTCACGATGTAGTAGCCTCCATCCCCTCACACAAACACATCCTTTATTTTACAACAACATAGCCTCCATACAGAAACAGAGACTGACGCACAACCCTCACTTAACACTCTCCACTCACACAATGAAAACAGCTGGTGGCATAAAAATAACGTAAGCTGGGTTAGATGGAAAACACGTTGCAGCTAGGCTAAATAGAAGAATGTGAGTTGGTGGCTAAAAGCACGTTGAAGACTGGTGGAAAAGAGGGAGACATAAGCATGAGTGTGTGTTGCATTGCAGAGTGCGTGAGCTTGTGAAAATAGGAGGCAACGAATCAGCTATGTTGAGGTGGAAGAAACCAGGATGTTAGCTAGGGAGTTGTGGCAAGAGGAGAAGAAAACAGCTGGTGCATGGAAAAAAACAAGTTTTTGAGCTAAGGGAGAAGACACAAAATGTTGCATGCTGGTAGCTTAAAAAACGAAAAACACGTTAGCTGGTGGATACTCCCACGTAGGGGGCTGGTGGAGTTGAAGAAGTTGGTGGTATGAATTACGAAGCAACCTGCTCCACTCATTGACACAATCATCAATCATGTCTCAACAACACAAGCAACTGGTTGGATAGGAAAAAATAACGTTGAGCTGGTGGCATAGATCAAAACCGAAAGTAGCTAGTGGTATAGATCAAAACCGAAAGCAGCTGGTGGATAGGAGAATAAAACGCAAGTGGCAGGAGAGAAACGTTGGCATCTATTGGAGATTAAATACGTGGCAACTGGTAGAGAAAAGAAAGATTGAAGCAGCTGGAGGGATAATACGTTGAAGCTAGTTGAAGCATCCACGTTGAGTAGCTAAAAGCTATTGGAGATAACACACGTTGAGTTGGTGGAGAATAAACATATTGAAGCTAGTGGTGTGAGAAAATACGGCTGTGGGAGAAGAGGTGTTTTTAAATTATTTTTAATTCCTTATTTAGTTTAATTATGTGGATTTAATCAATGCACTCATATATTATAATCATAATTTAAGTTACATTGATAAATATGTGTGAGTAAGTTTTTTTCGGGTTAAGGTTAAGATTAACATTAGATTAGGACAATTTTTGTGGTATTGATTTTTACTTGATTGAATACATATTTAGCCCTAATTTAGTTTAATCACCTAGATTAAGACCTTAGATGATTGAATGCCATAACCAATGGATTTAATTTGTCAAAAAATTAATCAAGCGACATACTTAAGACTAAAATGTAAACCAACTTTAGGATCTTATGTGAGAATACTTAGGATTAACAAACTTAGTTTTAGGCTTCTTGTATTGAAAGCTTTTTACTCCGAATTATCTATGAACTAAGTGGGTGACTCGGATTTAGAAGAGAAGGTAATCCCCATAAACATTGGGTTTAACTTGCTTAAGTGAAAATAATTCCTAGATCAATCCACCGTTACAATTTTTACTGTCCAATCCAATTGAAATCCGATACCTTAATCATTTTCTACCATTTGATTAAACCTAGTTGTTTTTTAATTCATACATTGCATTTTTCATATTTCCTTGATTTGCTTATTTTATTTTAATTTATTTTCAAATCAATCAATTCTTGATCGTCCGAGTAATTTTTTATTGTTTAATTGCCTTACATGTTAGAATTCCCTTGGGGACAATATTTGGTTCTTATCGTTTTATATTACTTGTCGACGAGATGCGTTTGTCTCTAATTGATTTAGATAAAATTCAATTTATATTGTTTTGTTGAGACCGCAATAAGGAACCTCAAAAGTCTACAAGGAAAGCCATATATCAATGTTTTCTCGTCAAGAACATTGTTAGTTACCACAAAAACGGGGTATTCATATCCATTAACTACATAACATTGGACCATTGGTATTAAACTGGAATATGAAAAATTCTCACATATTTTTCTTTATTTTTATATATTTCAAGAAGTGTTTAGATAAATATTTTTAATTTTAGAAGATATTTTGTATATTTTCATATAGATATATGATCTCATATAAAACTTTTTATGTTAATTATTTTATTATATATACATATTAATTGCGTGTTATATGACTGTTTGTAATATTTAAAATTTTGTCACAAATATGTAAATGGAGAACCTTAATTTGAAGCTATAAGTAAGAATAGATTTTTTGTCAATTTGAAATTATATATGTTGTGCATGAGGCATATAGTAGCAATAGGTACGTGAACTATGAACTCCGAGTGTCCGCATACACCATTGATTACTAGTAATTGATTTTAGATGTACTTATATAGTTTGGTACTTCATTACATTATATATGTACCAATGAATCTTATTGTTGCGTGAATTTAAGACTCTTAGTTAATTTTATGTGATATAATGAAGAATATAAAGAGCTAGATTCAACAATCACTCCTTGTATATTTGTTGGATCTAGTGATGAAGAGTTTGGCTACAGGCTCTGTGACCTAAAAAGTAGTAAGTCGTCAAGAGTAGGGATATAGTCTACTGTGAGCATGAGATGGATACATATATCATCAAAACAAGATGATACTCCTTCAAGTTTTTCATCTCCAAATAATGTCGAGAGATAAAGAAGGAAAAGGAAATGAGTTACACAGGATGGTAATGATCAGGTGCAACTAATGAAGATGAGTCACATAAGCCACGTCCTGTAGATGTTAAAGATGAGATCCATGAGCATCATGAATAGGGGGAGCAACTTGCTCTAAGTGTTGGAAGATTTTCAACTTTGAAGGTCAACTAGAATGAAGAAATCTTGATGAAGATACCCTAGTTTAAAATATCTCCTAGTCACTATTGAGGATGAGTCAAAGAATTTTCAAGAGGTGGAGTTAAATTTTGACTTAAGGCAATGAAAAAGAAGATGGATTGTTTAGAGAAGATCCACACAAATGGCATTCAAGTGATTAATAACGTGACATATTTATTTTCCAAAATGGGTTATAGAGGAAGATTGTTGTGGGCTAGCCTCATTTTGGACATGTTTACTTAACTAATGCCAATAAATATAGGCTCTAGAGGTTTTAGTTGTCCTTCCAAATCAAAAGGAACAAAGTTTGAGTAGAACTAGAGTAGAAACTGATGGTTGGAAGTTGTTTTTAGATGAGGTGTCGATGTGGGTTGCACACACTTATGTCAATGGAGGACACGACTATGTTGATGATCGTGTAATCTTCTGTAACCATGTGTAAGTTGAATAATGACGCTTTGAGATCAAACACGCCCAAGTGGAGTCAGATACGCCTATGTCATTAGTGGATAGGGTCATGTCTACAAATTATGTAAGTCACTATAACCTTGTACCTCCATAGCATCAGGTTTTGAAACTTAAAAGTCAGACAATGTCACCACACACGACCGTATGGTGACCATGTGTAATACATAAAATCTTATCTTTTAAATTTAAAAGATAAGTTTGAGAGACAAAAGTTGTAGGAGATATAAACACTCAATCAAAGAAGAGTTTTAAAGTCCAAATAATATTTCTCAGCTACAGTTTTAATAAAGTTGGATTCCTAAGATTAGTCGGAAGTAATGTTACTCTCTCTCTCTCTCTCTCTCT